>VWZI01020016.1:1751353-1793359 GCA_013396835.1 Psilopogon haemacephalus
TGAAGGGAAGCAAAACTGCCTGAGAAATGCACTCACCAGAAAGATGAGCACCAAGAAAGCTGTCGAAAATTAAACAGTGCCTTGTAACATCCAAGCCAACAGGCAGTGCCAGCGGGGAGAGAGGAGAAGGGCCGGCAAGGTCTGCATGCCAATCAGGGCTGGGCACTGCAGTTCAGAGAGCAGGCACCAGGCAGACACCAAACCCCTCCGGACCCCGCAGCACCCAGCTGGGGTTTCTCTCCCGGGGTGGGAAGCTCTGCCTAGCTCTGGGGGGTGGCTGAGTATGAAGCTGGGCTGCTAGAGGTGGAGAGGCTTGTGGTGGGCAGCAGGGACCTGGCACAGAGTGGGGAGCTGCTGGGTCTGCCTGCTGTGGCACAGGGTGGGCCATGAGCTCTTGGAGGGAGAGCTCTGAGGGAGCTGGGGGTGTGCAGCCTGGAGAAGAGGAGGCTCAGGGGAGACCTCATTGCTCTCTACAACTGCCTGAAAGGAGGTTGTAGCCAGGCAGGCACCCAGGGACAGAACAAGAAGACACAGCCTTAAGCTGCACCAGGGCAGGTTTAGGCTGGATGCTAGGAAGAAGTTCTACACAGCTACACAGCAAGAGTGATTGGCACTGGCAGAAAGTGGAGTGGAGGCCAGGCTGTGTGGAAGGGCAGGGGAGGCAGTTATGCAAATGCATCAATTATGCTCTTGCAGAGATGTTCTCCCAGTCTCTGTTCGTCCTCCTAGCAGTACCTTGGGCTGATGTGCCCAAGTCAGCACAGCCAGACCTCTGCTTCCCCTTTGCAGTGGGTGAGCACAGAGTGGATGAGAGGCTGCAGTGTGTGCCAAGAGAGTGTCACTATCCCTTCTGGAGTTGGCTACATGCCTGGAGAGGCTGTTTCCAGCTGGGAGTTGGGGCAGAAAATGCCAGGAGCTAGGGAGCATAACCTGACACTGATAGAGAACGTAACCTGGCACTGATCAATGCTTTAAACAGCAGAGAAATGCCTTTGTTTGTGCCTTCCCCAGAGCCAGGGCTGCCCAGCTGTGTGCAGAGGTGCCCTCAGCAGGGACTCTCATCTGGAGCTCCCCTCGGGGCATGGGACACTAAAGCAGGAGGCCATCGATGCCTCTGTGTAGTGGCTGCCCTGGCACAATGAGCTGAGCATGTTCCTCAGCTGGGAGCCTTGGGGGCATTGGACCTGCAGCCACAGCTGGGCTGAGACAGGAGCACTCCGGGAAGGAGCTCTGCAGTGTGTGGGGCACCTCCACCATCCTGAATGTGCTCCTAGCTGAGAGCCTGTCCTGCTCTGCCTCTCTGCCTGATGTGCCCTCTGGGCACTGCCTTGCCTCCTCAGCTTAGAATCATAGAGTCAGTCAAGGTTGGAAGGGACCCCAAGGATCAGCCAGTTCCAACCCCCCTGCCATGCCCAGGGACATCTCACACTAGGTCAGGCTGCCCACAGCCTCTGCCAGCCTGGCCTTAAACACCTCCAGGGATGAAGCTTCCACCACCTCCCTGGGCAAACAATTCCAGGCTTTCACCACCCTCATGCTGAAGAACTTTTTCCAGTCTGGACCTACCTATTTCTAGCTTTGTTCTATTCCCCCCAGTCCTATCACTACCTGACATCCTTAAAAGTCCCTCTCCAGCTTTCTTGTAGCTTGCTTCCTCCCTGCATTCATCTTCCTCCAGTTGCTGGACTTGTGACTGAGGGCTTTAATTTCCTCACCACCATCCTTTTGGTAATTTACCCTTTGTACCCTTGGCTGTGTTGTATTCTTTACTTGTGTGGAGCACTGGGGGCTGGGGGGGGGTGTGCAGGCTGCTGTGACAATGACCTTCTGCTGGGCTGGTTATGATTTGCAGACCTTCTGCATTCCTGACCCAGGGCAGCCCTGGTGTGTGGCTGCGTTAAGGCTGTGCTCGAGTGCCTCAGCTGGATTGGGCTTCCCTTCCAGTGCCATCCCCGTGGAGCACACAGCTAATCATGCCCTGGTTTGATGTTAGCTTGCTTTGCTCCCTGGGTAATGTGGGTAATGGCTGGAAATGCAGGACGTGCCACAGGGACTGCCTGCGTGGGCTCCTGGTGCCATGGCTAAGGCGTGGGGCTGAGCCCAAGTGTGACTCCTTTGGGAAGAGGTGGGAGTCCTGCTCCCCAGAGCTGGCACAGGGAGTGGGTGGACTCGGAGCATCCAGGGAGGGAGCGTTTGGAGCAGTGTTGAAGCAGCTGAAGGAGAAGAATGAAAGCTTTGTGTGAAGGGTCTCTGCTGAGCAGCTGGAGCCGGTCAGAGCTGGAGGAGCTGTTGAGCTTTCTCCTGTGGCACTGGGAAGCCAAAACTAGGGCACATCTCAGGCTGCTGGGAATGCTGTGCTGTGCTGGTTGGGAAGGTGCTGGGAATGCTGTGCTCTGCTGGTTGAGAAGCTGCTGGCCACTGCCAGGGCCCTTGTGGCAGTTGCCCAGGTTGGCTCTGGGTTCACAGGAGACCTTGCTGGAGTTGAGGTTGTCTGCAGGTCTGGTTCACAGCTTTCCAGGTCTCACTTGGGTGGGTGCAGTGATGGGGTCAGGAGGGAGCGTGGTAGGTGAGGTGGGCAGCTCGAGTGCTCTGCATTGCTTTGAGTGGTGTTTGTCCTGAACCTATATCTCAGGAGCTTCCCAGAGTCACTGGTAGAACTACAGCCCATGACTCCTCTGTCCCACTGTCTGTCCTGAGCGTCAGGTCCCCACCAGAGCAGGCTTTGCCCCTTGCCCCACAGTCAGTGTGGTTCCACTTTTGCACTGAAAGCCACGCTTGCATTTGACTTGACACCTGGCAGCAGCTGGGGCTTCATGTGCCATGCTGCAGCAGAGGAAGAGAAGTGGTGGCACAGGGGCGGTTCCCTCTGCTGCTGGTGAGGTTGTCCTTGGCACAGCCAGCTGACAGTCTGCCCTCTTGCCTGCTCTCAGGTATGCCATCGACCGCAGCACAGACGCAGAGAGGATCTTCGACATCGATGCCAACACAGGAGCCATTGTGACAGGGAAGGTCCTGGACAGGGAGACTGCAGGGTGGCACAACATCACCGTGCTGGCCATGGAGGCAGGTGAGGTGGGATGCTGCGTGCAGCAGGCTGTGCTGGACTGGGGCACAGGAGGAAGAGGAGGAAGTCTGGGAACGTCCACCAAGGAGATGGACACTGAAGGGAAAAACAAAACTGCAGCAGCCCCGAGCCTGGCACCTCCCCAGACAACCTAAAAATACCCTGCCTGACTCCAGCACTGCCAGGGGAGCGTGGTCAAAGTGTGTCTGATGAACACTAATCGAATTTGTTATCTCCCCACCAGCTCTGCCAGCCAGCCCTGCACAGCTCACCCCGTGCTGGCACCTGCTGAGCAGCTCTGGGGGGACAGGGGCTCAAATCAGCTGCACCCCCCAGCCACAGCTCTCTGCTGTGGGTGGGTGCCCATCACCTGGAGCCCTGTGGCACAGGTGGCTGCCAGCACTCTCTTTCTGCTGGGATTTGCACACTGGCTTTGTGGCTTGAGATGCTTCCCATGCCCTTCCTGCTCGGTCTCCCTGCCGAGGTGTGGCTGCAGGCATGGCAAGGCACAGCAGGGAGCAGGTGAGAGGTCCCAGCACTGCAGCAATAGGCAGTGTCCCTGTGCCAGGGCTGGGGAGCAGTGGTGCTGCCAGCGTTGGTACCCGCAGCCTGCTTTGGCTCTGGCTGCAGTGCCTGACCTCACCCTGCAGCCTACCAGAAGAAGCCTCAGGCAGAGGAGGAGGTTGAAGTTCTTTCATCCCCTTCCGCAGTTAGCTCCTTTCTGACCCTGGCAGGAGAGCCCTGCAGGTGGTGCCTTCCTTCCCTCCCGGCTGTGCCGTTCTTTAGCTGTATTTGCAGTAGCTGCCAAGGCTGCTCACACCCAGCTGGGAGAGCCCGAGGAGGGTAAACAGCTTCAGTGGCTCTGCAGGTTCTGTTAGCTCATCCTCCCTCGGCACGGCGCAGCCTGGCGTGGATGCTCCCAGCAGTTCTGTTTATCTTTTCTTCTCCGCTTAAGAAAGAAAAGAGTAAACCTGGGTCCTGCTGCTCAAAGGATCCCTGAATAAACTGCTCTTGAGGAATGAAAACAGTAGCAGCAAAGAGGAGGCTTTGCCTCTCTGCAGGTGTTCTGCTGCAGGCAGGAAGCTGTCCTGGGCATCCTGCCGCTCGGCTGCCCCACCGATCCGTGCTGCTGTGGTGCTGTTTTCAGCCCTGCCTGGCATCAGGCAGTGGTGCCCAGCCCTGCCAGCCTTGCCAGGGAGGGGTAGCTCATCACAAAGCCACAGCGTGTCCAGGGGGCCCAGAGGAAGGCTCAGGCAGGGCAGGGTGGATCGGGGCACTGCAGCACGAGTCGGCGTGCGGAGGGAAGCGGAGGTGACAGCGATCAGAGGGACAGCAGCAGCAGGGATCTGGGAGCAAGTCAGTAAATGCTGCGGCTGCCCCCCGGCAGGGAGCCTGTCAGGCTGCATCTCTTCAGCCCAGCTCAGCCTTCAGCGCGTTGCCTTCTCCTGCCACCCAGCTCTGACTCATCCCTGAGCACTGCCCAGACCTTCCTCCCTGCCACACTACCCTTAGCGTTTTGTAACTGTGAAATATTAATGACTGATAGTGGAGCTGAAGTGCAGTCCGTGTCCGAGTCCTCTGGTGGGCAGGGCGCTGGTAACGGCAGAGCCTTCCCAGTGGCAGAGGCTCTCAGACAAAGGCTGTGCAGCAGCTCTCAGGCTGGCACTGCCTGCAGCAGTGGGAGCTTGGGGCATGGGGTAGGTGGCACACAGGTGTCTGGAGCCAGGGGCAGCCGGCAGGGCCTTGTGGTGTTCACTGCAGGCATGCAGGTTGCAGCTGCCTGCTGCCAGGCAGGACCTTACCACCTCAGGTGGAGGCAAGCAGCAGAATGTTTCTACCCCTTCTTCAGAGAGAGGTAAACTTTGCAGAGGCAACCTGGTGCCCGGGCTGATGCCTGCTACCCCAGCTCCTCAGAGCTTCCCATGGCATGCAGGCAAGTGGACTGGAGCACACTGGACTAAGTTCTTGTTTCCTGAACCCTCTTCCATCTTTTGGCTCTTCCTGCTGGCAGGATTGTCCTGGAAAGGTCTACCAGCAGCAGCTGAGGGGCAGCTTGCCCCTGCCAGCACTGGCAACCTGGCTGCTAGGCTGGGGCAGCTCAGCACAAGAGCTGAGCCCCACCTACGAGAGCCTCCTCGGACTCAGAGCTGCTGTGGCAGAGGCTGTGCCCAGGGCTGTGCCCACAGCCAAGGGCTGCAAGCTGGGGAGCAGTGAGGGAAGCTGCAGCAGGCACCTGGCTGCCCCCGGGGCTGGCTGGGCTGTGGGCTGCTGCCAGGGGGACCGAGGGGCAGGCCCCCAAGGATGGGCAGTGCCCAGTGGGTGCCAGCTGGGCTGGCTGGTGATCAGCAGAGCTTGGCAGCCAGTGGGAAGCATGGAGGCTGCTGAGCAGGTCTGGCCTGGGAGCAGGCCAAGCGTTCCCAGAGATAAATCTTCATCTCCCTCACAAGCTGTTTACCTTCCTTAGGCTAATATTAGCGATTCTCTTCCTGTTTCCCTCTTTGCTCATGTTAAATGATGAGGCCTTGACTGCTGTGTCCACTGCTGGTAATTGAGATGATAAATCTTCCTGCTGGAGGCTGTAATCAGAGCATTGTGTCTGGATGCCATTTAATGACTCTGATGCTGCTGAGTTTGGGCAGGACTCAGGAGAGGTGAGAGCCATTTATATGTTCCTTGGCTCAGCTGCTGCTTCCGCCTTGCTTCCCCTCAGCTGGGAGCCACATCTCCAGCTCCAAGCCTCTGATGGGGCTGCCTGGGTCCAACGAGCTGTACCCTGGCAGTGCCTTGCTCTGTCCTTGCCATCAGAGCATCCCAGTGGCTGCACTGAGAGCCTGGCAGCAGCCTGTGCTTCACAGCCAGGGCATGGGCACTGCAGGACAGGGTGCCCCATCCTGCTCTTTGGCATCTTGTTCTCCCTGTTTGCCAAGGTAGTGAAGCCTCTTCTGGCTTCCCTGCCAATGTAGGAATCATGAAGTTCAGTGTTGCACCAGCTGAGTCTTGCTGCAGAGGTGTGTGGGTCACACACTGCACCAGCAGCCTGCAGGAGCTGAGAGTCCCCAGCTGCTGCAGCCACCACCAGCAGCTCCCAGCCCTTTGGGCTTTCCTCAAACTGTGCTTCAGGCCCAGACAGGCACCACCTCAGGGCAGACCTCAGTAGCCAGGTGGGGTTGGGCTCTGCTCCCAGGCAACCAGCAACAGAATGAGGGGACACAGCCTCAAGCTGTGCCAGGGCAGGTTCAGGCTGGATGTTAGGAAGAAGTTCTTCACAGAGAGAGAGAGATTGGCATTGGGATGGGCTGCCCAGGGAGGTGGTGGAGTCCCCATCCCAGGAGGTGTTGAAGCAAAGCCTGGATGGGACACTTGGTGCCATTGGCTAGGGCTGGGTGCTAGGTTGGACTGGATGAGCTTGGAGGTCTCTTCCAACCTGGCTCCTATTCTATTCCATTCTATTCCATTCCATCTCTTAAACACCTCCAGGGATGGGGACTTCGCCTCCTCCCCGGGCAGCCCATCCCGGAGCTAATCGCTCTTGCTGTGTAGAACTTCTTCCTAGCGTCCAGCCTAAACCTGCCCTGGTGCCTTGTGTCCTCTTGTTCTGTCCCTGGGTGCCCCGTGGTGTGTCTGTGCCACGGTCTCCTTCCTCAGCCCCAGCAGACTGATGGCATCCCAGCTCCCGAGGAAATGCAGGCGAGCAGCCTGGTTCATTTTCATTTAGGCAGGCGTTAGGTAGCTGCCTGCTCCCCTCGCTGCTGTCAATCAGGTCTTCTCCAGGCTGACATCAATTAGTTTAAAAATATTGAATGTAATTTTGCCTGACACAACATATTGCAGCCACTGCAAAATATAATTTATTTTAGAAGAAGAAATAATTAAACTAATTTGCATGTCAGTCAGCTGAGCCGGAGTGCCGAGGAGAGACGCTGCAGCGGGGGACGACTTCTCCTCCCCAGCTGCACTCTGCCTGGCACAGCCACCCCTCTGCCCCAGCCCCGGGCTGAGTGATGCTTGGCAGAGCCCTGCAGTAGCTTGTTTCTGTGCCCTCCTACAGCCCTCACCCGCCCAGCCTGCTGCTCTCCCTGCTGAGCACTGCTGTGTGCTGGAGCTCTCGCAGGGGGTTGTGCGTTCCTGTGCACGCAGAAAGAGGCACAGGTCAGAGCTTTTGGAGCTGCAGATGTGAAGGCTTTCATCAAACCAATCTTCATCACACTTTTGACCACCACTAAGTTCAGTTTGTGCCCCACAGTTACAGAAAACATTTCAGAGATGTTTTGGAGAGAAGTCTGTTTGGTTGTTTTATTTTTCAAATGCATCCAACCATTTTTGATGTCTTCACCCTGGTGTCCCGACCTGATCCCACAGAGCTTCTGTGGCTCAGGCTGTGCCAAGAGGTCCTGGATGGAGTTTGGCAGTGCTGGGATGAGCTCCTCCGCACAGCCAGCTCAGGCATCAGGGGAGGAGCTGCTCCCCTAGGTCGTCGTCGGGAAGAGATTAGGTCCTGGGCTCTTCCTCCTCCCAGGCTCTTCTCCTTCCTTTGTCTTTCTGCCTGTTCTCATCTTTCTCTTGGCAGCGCTGCCAGGGCAGTGCCAGTCTGCGTCAGAGCTGAGCAGCAGGGATGGTTCTCCATCTGAAGAGGAGGTGATAAGATGCTGTTGTCCTTCTTGCAGGAATGTTTACCTTCTGCTCATCTGTGATCCTGATGGGCAGCAGACAGAGCCCTCTGCCTGCTCTGGGCTCTCACTGCCTCCCCTTTCTCTGTCCCCAGGGGCAGCCTCTTTCCCTGCACTGCCCCAGCTGTGCCTTTCCACACAGCACAGGTTCCAGGCTTTTAGTCACGACTGCTGCCTCCCTCCCCCAGACCAGAGCAGCCAGGCTGGGTGGGAGGGAGTGATAACAGGAGAACGGGGTGAAGGCAGCTCTGGGGAGGGGGCTTAGGTTCCTGGCTAATTATGGAGCAGTGCTAAATCTCCTCTCCCCTGGGTCCTTCCCCCACCAGGTCTGCAGGGGCCAGCAATAATTCTACAGACAAGCAGGCAGCAGAGCTCCTGCCTGGGTGAGGAGATGGAGGCCTGAGGGCTGCCACAGCTGCAGCCTCTGGGACAGCCAAGGAGAAGGAGCTCAAGGGAGCTCTTGCAAGGACAGGAGCTGCTTCAGGCAACAGGAGCTGCTCCAGAGCCATTCATAACGTTACAGCTCAGGATGCCTTCCTGGTGCCAGCGTGGGGCAGAGCAGCACTGCAGGGCAGGAGCTGTCAATGTGGTCCCTAGCCCCAGCCCAAGGGAGGGGAATGGCTGCGACCCCCTGGGACCACTGTCTGCACCAGGCACGGGCTGCAGGGCATAGGGGTGAAGGAGCTGCCCTGGGCCCCCTGTGCCAGCTGGCAGATGGTGCCAGCTTCATGTTCAAACTGCTGAGGGCAATGCAAAACATTGTGTGCATGGCCCAGGCTCAGGGCAGGAGCCCCACACCTCAACAGCAAGTGTTCAGCCATGGGCACCTGGGTGCCATGGAGCTGTGTGTGACAGGCTTCATCACCACCACTCTTGGCCAGTCCCAGCTGCTCCACATCAGGCCTCTGCTCACTCAGCTCTCATGGCTGCTGACCCCTGGGGTGTAAGGGTCAGGGTCTAGTCTGGGTGTGATGTCTGCACATCCCAGTGCTGGTGCCCTCCTGGCACACAGATGGCCACTGGTGGTGACTGACCCTTGTTGTGGGGACTTCCCTGGGGCTGCTCAGCTCTTCCAGGGGTAGGTCAGGCCAACAGCATCGTTACAGGAGTCCTTGGGACACAGCCCAGTGGTTGGGACTCTTTACTGGAACACAGGAGGGGCAAGGCTGAGCCATGCTCTGTGGGCACACAGAGCCAGTCCGTGTGTGGGTGGGCAGAGGTGTGGTGCTGTGCCACCTTCTGTGCTGCCAGCATCAGCAGTGGCCTCTGGACAGAGAGATGAGGAGGGCTTGTTCCCTGCCAGCAGCAGATGGCATTTCCTGCTGAAGCTCTGCTGCTGTTCTCGTTTCAGATAATCACTCCCAGGTGTCCAGAGCCTCCCTCCGTATCCGCATCCTGGACGTCAATGACAACCCTCCTGAGCTCGCCACGCCCTATGAAGCTGCTGTGTGTGAGGATGCCAAGCCAGGCCAGGTAGCAGGAGTGTGCCCCAGCCTTTCTCCCAGCTCCCCACCAGCACCTGCTGAGGTCTGGTGCTGCAAGCAGGGCTCTGGGCCACTGTCAGCCTGTCCTTCCCCTTCTGCATGAACATCTGCCCCTGCAGCTGGGAACCACTTTGCTGGTGTCCTACAGCTCAGCCACATACAGAGGCAAAAGCTCATCCCTCACTGTGGCAGAGGGGCCTGTGAGAGGGACTGTGGAGCCAGCACTGATCCTCACCTCTGCTTTTTCTTCCCAGCTGATCCAGACCATAAGTGTCGTGGACCGCGACGAGCCTCAGGGTGGTCACCGCTTCTACTTCACCCTGGCACCCGAAGGCACCAGCAACCACCACTTCTCCCTGCTGGATATTCAGGGTAAGTCCTGCTCTGCCCTTCCCAGCCCTTGCAGCCTCCAGGTGGAGCAGCCATGGGGCTGTGGGCTCATGGTCCCCCTGTGCCGGGTGGAGCTTGGGGCACTGTGGGCCCTCCACAGGGCTGCTTGCCAAGCTGAGATGTTAGGCTGGTCAGGCAGCAATTGGAGTTCCTCAGCTTTCTTCTCTGCTGCAGGCAGAGCCAAAGCTCCTCTCGTGCTGTCTGTTTAATGTTCAGTGTTTTCAGGGCTCTCAGCTTCTTTTTTGATGTGAAATCTCCAACCTGCCTACAGGCAAGGAGCTGACGTGGATTTAGAGATGAACATGCTTCTGTTTTGAGCATGATGATTTATCCCTCTCCAAGGGAAGGTAAATCCCGGAGCACTGGGTCATCCTAGGGCTGCTGCGTGGGTGAGCAGCCCCACGGCCCTGACAAACAGCAGCTCAGGAGTCCTGTGCAGCCCTTGGCCATTTGGGTTATCCAGAATGCAGCCAGATCATTGCTAAGTGGTGGCTCAGGAGTGTGATTCCTCTGCCTTCCCTGAGGCTCATCCTTTGGGAAGCTCTGGAGTTCCTGGTGGCTCTGGTTAGCTCCATCCCTGCTGGCTGCTGTGACCTGGGGGTGCCATGCAGGTGCTGGCTGAGCCCTGGCTGCTGTTTGGCTCTGCAGCCCTGGGGGCTCATGCTGTGTGTGTTGGAAGAGAGCAATTCTGAAAGGTAGTTATATACTCCCTCTTTGTGTCTGGTGTTTTGGGAATTGGAATGCTGCTTGCAGCAGTAAGTGGAGCAGAGGCTCTTGCAGCTACTGGGATCTTCTCTTGCCAGATGTGCACCTCCTTGTCCAAGGGTCCAGCCCAGGTGGGAGCCAGCAGACCACATCAAAATGCTTCTTTGGTTTTGCAGGGGTTTTCTAACCATCTCTCTTCTGGTTTTGCAATTTCATCTCTTAGAAGTCTGATTTAGTTTGTTCTGAGCTTATCAGAGGAGCCTTCTGCTGCTGTGAGATCCTTCTAGCTCGCTTGGGTTCAGCATTATTAGGGATAGTCAGAATGGAACTTGCAGCCAAAAGCTTCAGACAGAATTGCAGGACTGATGTTGCTTCCTGCCCTACAAAATATGCAGCTGGCCCTGATCTGGGACCCTCCCCCTCCACCCCCAGGGCAGCTGCTCCCAAGGCCTTTGCTTCTTATCCTCTAAGCAAGTTTAATCCTCTGCAAGATTCACCCCCACACCCAGCGATTAACTCCCTTTGCTTTCTCTGAAGGACCTCAGGAACCCTGCTGAGTTATATCCTGGCCTCCAGCCCCCTGCACCCTTCTAGGAGCTGTAAGGGGCCCTGCTCTGAGCTGGGGTGCCCACCAGGGCTGGGTTGTGATGAGCAGCACGGGCAGGGATCCTGCTCCCCGTTGCTGCAGCTGGGGTCTGCCAGCAGTGAGCTGAGAGCTGCCAGGGCAGGACACGGCCTCGTGTGCCACTGCCTCCTGGAACGGGACGAGGCTCTTGCTGCACAGGGCAGTGCCTCAGGCTGAAGCATCCCACAGACTCTGCCTGTGGAGCAACACTGCACCGAACGAGTGAAAGCTGCCACAGCCTCCCTCCTGCTGCGCTGGGGGAAACAAAGCTGCTGCTGCAGGGCTGCTCCCAGGCTGCTTGCAGAGCCACGCACGGCACAGCCAGGGGCGGAGGCTGCCTCTGCAGATGGTGGCACCCCTCACTTCCCACGCCCTGCCCTGCCTCTCCCTGCCTCCTCCAGCCCCTCCATCACCCTGCGTGCACTCAGCCTCGCCCCCCTGCTCCCGTCCCGTGGGTTCCCTCCTCGCCGCACCTGGCTTTGTCCTCCCCCTTGCTTCTTCCCTCCCCTCTTGCTCTCGTCTCCACTCCTCCGTGCAAGTATCGGTGGTGACAAACTGCTGCCACCAGCCCATCTGTTTCTCTGTACAAATTTGTAGCCAGTTTTGAAACGTGATTTATAAATATTGCTTCTGCAGCCAAGGAGTGACACTGATGGATGTCAGCACAGATGGATTCACAAGGCTCTTGTTTAAATCCTCCTCTCCTTTTACTTTGCACCTACTTCCCTCAACTTCTGCAAGGCAGCAGAAAGCCACCCGGGGCGACAGTGCTGAGAGTGGCAGGGACCAGCTCCTGCTGGAGCCCATCAGGCAGGGCAAGAGCACCCAGCCGCAGCAGGGCTGGCAGCAGGGAGCTTGGCTCCTGCTCTGTCAAGGGAGCACTCAAGCACTTCCTCCTGCATCAGGCAAAGACTGAACCTCTTGTGTGACAATGATGGCCACGATCCAGAAGGAAGATGCTCAGCATCTCTGCCTATAGGCAGAGAGAGAAAGGGAAAAGCTGTTGTCAACCCTGGTCCAGTTGGTGGCATTCCAAAGGTATTCACCTCCAAAGTCACCTTTTGCCTTGGCCTGTCTGACCCGAAGAAAATTGATTACAGAAGGCAGTTAAAGCCTGGACTCCTGTTCTCCCCCCAAAAAAATGCTAATTGTGTTGGAAAAGGTGGCAGAAAGCATCCAGGCCCAGCAACCTGGAAGGGGTTGCTGGATAGCATGGAGTGACACATGGAGCTGCTGGCAAGCAGCTGTCTGAACTCTCTGCAGGTCTCATTAAGAGCATGTCATGTGTGATGGGAGATCTGAAAAACCATAACAGTCAAAGGCAAAAATGTTAGGATTTGAGGACTGCCTCAGGACAGAGAATGCCTCCTCCAGCCCCACAGGAATGCTGAGCTCAACACGAGCAGCACAGATGATGCTGATCAGATGAGGAGGTGAAAAGACAGCATCGAATCTCCGCTGGGGCTGCACAGAAGGCAACCCAGCAACAGTGGTGCCATGGCCTGGCACCCAAAGGGCCTGGCAGAAGGAAATGGCAAGTGCAGGTGGTTCTCCTACCAGCTGCACCTGCTTGGGGCTGCAGGGGACATCTGCTCCTTCTAGGTGACAGCATGGCCATGGGCCTGGCTGGGAGCTGTGTGTGTAGACAAAGAGCTGGAGCTGGAGAAGGGAGTGACAGATATGTGTGGGGCCAGGAGTGTGAGAGAGGGCAGGGACCTTAGGGACTTGGGCATACAAACTGGAGGTAACTTGTGCCCTTCTGCTCTCCTGGTGCTGGCTGAGATCAAGTTAGGAGAAAGGTTTGGTAGGTCTGTCTCTGGAGCTGCCAAGAGCCTCTCTGGAGAAGTCTGAGAGACTTCATTATTTGGTGATTCCTAGGGAAGTGTCACTAGCCCAGACTGTTCCTGCACACTCATCTCACCTTGGTTTCTGCCCCGTCTGGTGACCTGCACCTCAAGCACACAGAGGTGCCCACTGCTGTCTGTCACACAGTGATATGATGAGACACAGGAGAACATCACCCTGTGGTCAGGGGGAGGGTGGCCCAGGAAACCTGTGCAGGGGATGCCAGGTTGTGTAGCAAGATGCCAATGGTAGTGAACAGTCTGCCCTGGGGCTTCAGAGAGCACACAGCATAGCCTTGAGCATGGTGTGACCAGAGCACAGAGTGCTGAAGGGTTGCATTTCATCAGGCCCCAGGCCAGAGGTGGGCTGAGAGCAGGAGAAGGTACAGGCTGTGTGCTGCACTTGCTTCAGCCTCACTGGTGCTTGCCTGCTCCTGGTGACAGCTCAGCTGAGCTGCTGCAGTGCTGGTGGCAAAGCTGTGCCAGGAGTCTGGCCCATGGTGGCAGATGTCCCACAGGACTGGGTGTGGCTGCCCTGGCAGAGGGTTGCTGGTCCCTGCCTGGTGTACAGAGAAGCTAGGCAATGCCTGTGGCACAGAAGGGTCCAGCTCTCCACTGTGGGCAGTGCCCTCCACGGGCTGCTGATGCTGCAGCTCTCTGGCTGGAAGCACAGGTGGGTGCTGGGTGCTGTGTGCTGCGCAGGCACTGCAGCCACTGTCACCCTTCTGAGGAAAACTGTCCCCAGATGGACTCGAGGAGGCATTTGCCTTGTTGCTGTTATCTGCCCTGTGCTCCTGAGGCTGTTGCCTGCCTGAAGTCTGCTGCTGCGAGCAGGGACAAGTGCCTGGAAAATTCCCTTAATAGAAGTTGCTACATCCAAAGGCAGGTTTGTAGGCGCCTGCATGAATAAGAGTAGGGTTTGACTATCAGTCAGCTGTGACTTCTGGCACCTGGCTGCAGTTGTTCAGCTGCTGTTCAGTCCCTTCCTGTTCCTGGCAGTAGAGAGGAGGGAGGTCCTGTCCCTCTCTTTGGGTGGCAGCTGGAGCTGGCACAGGAGGAGGCGGTGGTGAGCCCTGCCCTGCCCTGCCCTGCCCTCCCTGCCGGGAGGTGACTGTGCTGTGGGCGTCTCTTCCTCCCTGCAGACAACACGGCGGCGGTGCACACGCAGAGGGTGGGGTTCAACCGGCAGGAGCAGGACGTGTACCTGCTCCCCATCCTGGTGGTGGACAGCGGCCCCCCAGCGCTCAGCAGCACGGGGACCCTGACCATCCGCATCTGCGGCTGCGACAGCGACGGCGCCATCCAGTCCTGCAACAGCACCGCCTACATCGTGGCGGCCAGGCTGAGCCCCGGCGCCCTCATCGCGCTGCTGGTTTGTGTCCTCATCCTGGTCGGTGAGTGCCCGCCCGACCCTGCCAGCCCCCTGCCAGCCTCCTCCCGTCCTGGCCCTCTCCCCGTTCCATCCAGCATCACCCCAAGGAGCATGAGCAGCTGCAGTGCGGCACCGCCAGGGAAGCCTCCACACTCCCCCAGCTCCCGCACGCTGGCTCCAGAGCAGGGCTCCCTGTGTGCTGGCACCGAACTGCTGCCCAGCAGAGCCTGGAGAGCTGCCAGCTTGCTCCTCACCTTGATGGGCTGGAGCTGGGAGTTCCTTGCCAGCTGCCGTGCTGTGCCCACAGCGGGCATCTCGCAGCAGATGTGTCCCAGCGTGGTGGGCAAGGGTGGCAGGTGTGAGGCACACAGCTGAGCCTTGGAGTGCTGGGAGGGTCAGAGCATGTGGGCAGGAGGTGCTGCTGGGGTGCACACAAAACAGAACATTGCCCAGTTCAGGATCTACACCCTGGGAATGCTGCTAGCTGCCAGTGACACATGGGCACAAGCTTGTCCCAGGCTGCAGGGCAAGGTGTGAAGGTGCAGGGCAAGCATGAGTCTGTGTGCAAGAGACAGGGCACAGACAGAGGTGCTGCAGTGCTCTCAGGGCAGTGGATGGACATTGCTGCTGCAAGCCCTCCAGCATCAGCACTGGCTCTCAGCTAGCTCCCGAGGCTGTCTGCACATCTGTGGTGCCAGCACAGTGTTGAATGTCATCTCCTCTCCTTGGCACACTGCTGGTCCCTGCCACCTGCTGTGTCTGCACTCAGAAGCCCCTTTCCCACAGGGTGCACTTGGCACTGGTTTCATTTTCCAGCACAGCACAGACAAATTTCTGCCTGTTGCCCAAAGGACTGAGGTGCAGATGTGTGCTCTGAGGTGCAGATGTGTGCTCTGAAGGTGATGTGCTGAGCAGCCCTGGACACAGCTGCGGCTCGCTGCCATCTGCTCCACAGTCACCCTCCCAACACTCGGCTGCTGCTCTGATCCATGCACCCCCTTCTCCTACTCATCCTCTGCAGAATCCATCCGTTTGTCTGTCCAGCTGTGCCTTCATCCATCTGTCCCTCCTGTCTCAGCGGTCGCACTGCATGGGAAAGGAAGCTCCTGGTCTGCACTGGAGCCCAGGCGAAGTTCTCTCCAAGCCACTGACACAGCTCAGCTGCTACTTGCCAAGCCTGGCTGACGGGAAGCAGCTGGCGTGGGGCTGCCCGTGCCGGAGGGTGCCATGTCCTGGCAGGGGCTGTCCTCCCCCCGTGGAAGCGTGGCTCCCTCCAGCCCCCATCCTGTCTGACTGTCTCTTCCTTTCCCAGTGCTGGTCCTTCTGATTCTCACACTGAAGCGACACCACAAAAGCCACCTGACAGCCGAGGATGACGAGGACATGAGGGACAATGTCATCAAATACAACGACGAGGGGGGTGGCGAGCAGGACACAGAGGCCTATGACATGTCAGCCCTGCGCAGTCTCTACGACTTCAGTGAGATCAAAGGTGGTGATGGAGGTGGGGGCCCGGCAGAAGGGGTCCCGAGCAGAAACCCAGCCTCCCAGCTCCACTCCCTCCCGCAGTGGGTGCAGAGCCCAGACCTGGACTTCTCGGTGTTCAGAGACTACATCTGCAGGAAGGTGCAGCAGGCGGACGAGGACCTCTCTGTGCCGCCCTACGACTCGTTCCAGACCTACGCCTTCGAGGGCTCAGGCTCCCCCGTGCCCTCCCTCAGCTCCATCAACACACGGTCCAGTGGCTCGGAGCAGGACTTCTCCTACCTGGGGGGCTGGGGGCCGCGGTTCCGGCAGCTGGCAGCGCTGTACGCTGGCCGCAGGGGCGAGGAGGACAGTGAGGAGTCCTAAACGTCCTGCCAGCCCCCTCTGCCTCCCCCACCACGGCTCCACGCCGAGAGGGGACAGCCTGTGCCACCAGCTGGGCTCTGCAGGCGCTGGGCTGCAGCACGGGACCAAGGAGCACCGGGCAGTGATGTGCTCCTTGGCCACAGCTCCCCTGTCTGGGGCACCTCCGACCTGCACAACGAGGCTGGAGCAGCCGAAGGAGCAGCTGCAGCCGTCCTCATCTCCTTAACAGCAGTCTCCGTTAAAGCACTACTCATTAATTTAAGAAAGAAACTCTAACTCCAGGTAGCTTGCAGGGGGTTTGTGCCCCTACAAATTATCATTTCAATAGATCTGTTCAGTGAGCCCAGTAGAGGAGAGGAAGAGTAAACCAGGAGCCTTTTGCTGTCTAAATTGTTTTTGTCACTCGAGTCAGAGCATCTGAAGTGCTTTGATTTCCGCAGGAGCTTTCCTTGCAGAGGGTACAGCTTTTAATGTTTCTTCAGCTTCTCCCCCTTACATTTGCCAGGGTTTTGGAGTCCTCTGTCTCCCTGCCCCTGGACTCCTGGGCAGTGCCTGGCAGCTGGCGCAGCATCGGAGGGAGCCTGTTGGGTGCAGGCTCCACAGTCCCGTCCTGCACGGGGTGACCACTGCCCTGCAGCCCACCTCAGAACAGCTTCCCCCGAGCTGCTGCTGCTGCTTCACTGCTCACTGCTTGCACCTTTCAAAGGTGCTGGTGATGTGAAGGGCCCTGCGCTGCGAGCAGGCAAAATCTGCAAGGTCCCAATGTGCCCCACAGCCCTGGTGACAGATGGGGATGTCCTGGCCACTGCTGAAGTGTGGTGCTACAGCTTGAGCCATGGTGCTGGCAAGTGGCACACCCTGGGCCCGGGTCTGCACAGAACAGGTAGGACATCAGTGCACCTTGGGCATCATCTGGTGCTGGGGACAGCTGCATCCCAGCCAGAGGACCATGCTGTAGGGTGTGAGGGAACTCCAGTCCCCTGGTTTGGGGGGATAGTTCCTGCTTCACCCAGCTGACAGTAAAGCAGCACCACTGGCAAGAGAAAAGCCATCCCCAGGACACATGCCAAAGGCCAGGTCCTGCTGGTGCTGCTGGTACCAAGCTGGTTGCTGCAGGCTGGGCAGCAGGTCTGTGACACCCTGGGGACACAGTGTCCAGCAGGAGCTCCTGCAGCAGAGCTGCCTTGGCATGAAATCTCTGGGTTTGGGAGGCAGTCCAGGAGGAGGCTGGCAGGAAGCACCATGGCTCCTTGGATTGCAGATGGTGCTGGAGAAGAGTGCCCAGTGCCTGGCACCTTTTCAGCTGCTGTCTTCCCTGGGGCAGCAGAGCAGCACTGCAGCTCCTCACCCCTTCGTGTCAGAAACTCACAACTCTATCACTGACAGGTCTCTGGTAAGGGTGTCCCAAGGCCTGGCACATCCTGGGGCTGCCATTGGGTTTGTCCTTTTCGTTTAACCACAGACTGTCTGCTCTCCTCGGAGGTGTGACTGTACATGTCCATGCCTGCTCCTCTGTTACTGTGGTTTGCTTCCCAGCTGCTGGCCTTGGTCCCTTGGCTGCAGGACACATCTCCGTGGCCGCTCCTGCCCTTGGCTGCTCCCACCCACTGCCGCCGTGTCCACCCACACAGGAGCTGCAGCTCGGCTTTTGCATCAGGACCAGGAGCTGCCTGCTTCTCAGGGTGTCTCCAGTCCCTGCCCAAGGAGGCGGCAGGTGCCTGCTGCTGGCCCCCGTGCCCAGCGTGCTGCTGTTTCACTGTGATGCTGCTGGGGAGGCAGCCGTGCCCAGGAGCCGCTTCCGGCTGCCCCCCGAGGGCCAGCTGCGGCCACGCCGCCTGGCGCGGGCGATGCCCTGGCGCAGGAGAACGGAGAAGCCCTCTCTTTCCTCAGGAACGTGTTTGTGTTTCCCCTCCGGGCTGAAGAGCTGTGCCTGAGCCCCTCCGGAGCTGGCCCTTCCTCTAGCGAAAAGTGTCGTGCAATAGCAGGGCCCCGTCCGTAGGCGACGGGGCCTGCCAGGGTCGGTGTTTAGCAGCCCCCCAGCGGGTGCCCCCTCCCCAGCCAGCCCTCCCGAGCGCATGTCCGCATGCCTGCGGCTCCCTGCGGCCCCGCACCGCAGCGGGGGAGGAGTGCGGGGCCGCCCCCGAGTGCCGCCTGCGCCCGGCGGCAGCTGGCAGGTGCCCCTGCGTCTCTTGCGGTCACTTTGGTTTTCGTTTCTCTGCCCAGATAAAATTAGGAGGTCGAGTTCCTCACCCTTTTTTCTTTTTCTTTCTTTCTTTTTTTTTTTTTTTTTAAAGGTCTTTCTAGGACCTGGGAATAAAGGATTTCCTTCTCGTCTGACCTGAGGCTTGCTCGCTTAACTTTCTCTGGGTTTGTTCTCCTCGTGTGGCACCAGCAGGGTGGTCCCATCCTTGCCTTCTCCAAGGGAAGGGGCTGGCTGCTCTGCTGACAGGGCAGGCTGTGGCACAGCCAAGGTCCCTGCCAGGAGCCAGCAGCTGCCATGTGTCCCACTGGCAGGATGCTGCTTCCTGTTTCATTGCAGTGTTCATCACAAAGAGCTTCTCCAAGAGCAGGGGACATTTTTTATGTCTGAATTTGAGGGATATGGACAAAAGTGCCCTTAGCTTTCTCCATCTCTTCAGGAGGAGATGGGCTGTGGCATGAGGTGCTGGGTGCATGCTCCAGGCTGTCTGTGTGCCATGGCTGCTCCCAGCTAGAGCCATCCCTGCCCAGGTTCCTTGGCATGCTCCCAGCAGCATTTTCCTGTGGGAGAGCAGCAGCAGCCTGTCCTGGGAGGGGAAGGAGTCATCCTTCCTTCCTTTCTCTTTAATGTTCTTTCAAAGGTGTGTCTTTAGCCTTGTGCCCTTGGAGTCAGGGTCAGCCTGGCCCTTCACAGTGCCCACACAAGTGTCAGCAGCTGTGTGCTCCGGCAGCTCTGTCTGCAGAGGGCTGCTGCTGGTTGCTGTCTGCACGCTGAGTTTTCGGCTCGGGATCTTAGAAACAGGAGCTCTCATGTTTCAGCCAGCACAGAGTTGTGTTGTCTTTGAATCCTGCTGGCACCAGACTTCAGGCACCCAAACAAACAGCCCAGTTAGCTTGAGACTGGGCTCAGGTGGCTGCATCATCCCAGGAAGTGCCTGCAGTTAGCATGCTCCTGCCAGAGCTGACAAGTGCCTGCCATTGACTGTGATGAGCCTGGGCCACGCAGAAGGATTTGCTGCTTGATATTGTCGAGGAACAGAGAGAGCTCAAAGCAACAATTTGCCAGCCAGAACCAGATCTTTAACGAGGAAAGAGAAGGATTGTTGAGAGCTCTGATTGCAGAAGCATCTCTGAAGATGTTCTGAGAGCTCCAAGCCCCCTCAACACAGCCCCTTTTGAGGACCTTTTTCTATAACAGCTTCTCTCTTTTCAGCAGTTGCACAGCAGGGCAGGGCCAGAGCCAGCTGAGCTCCTTCTTGCTTCTGCAGAAGCCCATCCTGCTCTGCAGGCTGTGTCCAGTGGCAAGTCTGTCTTAGACCCAGGGGCTGAGCTGGGCAAGCCCAGATGCTCTGCTTGTGTGTGAGTGAAGATGCTTCTTCTAGGTGAGTTTTCTTCCATCGGAGGCAGTCCTAGGGGTATGGCACTATTGTCACCACAGCATTTGTCAGGGGAGAGCAGGGCAGGGGGTGCAGAACAGGCAGTGGCTGGGCAGAGCAAAGTGGGTGTGTGGGGAGGTGGCTGCTGTGTGCCTGGAGGTGATGGTGGTGCTTGGAACCTGGCCACACTGTGCCCTGCGTGCTGAGGGCAGCAGCTTCAGGTGTTTCTTGGCCTAAAGGAAGTCTGCTGCAGCTGCTTTGACAGAGGCAGAGAGGAGCTGCACTGCCTGGTGTTTTAGCTGAACAGCAGCTGCTCCTGGGGTGCCCCAGCTCCTGCAGTGCCCCTGGGACCCTCATGTGAGCCATGCCCTCACCACCCCTCTAAGGCTGAGGCAGGACTCTTGCCCTACAGGATGCAGCCCACAGCTGTCTGCCAGTGTATCGTGGTGGCATTTGCCACTGTCCCTGTCTGAGCAAGTCCTGCCAGCTTGGTGCCCCTGTGCTGTGGCAGCAGCTGGGTGCTGCAGCTCCACTCCTGGCAGCAGTCACCTTTGCTGCCTCCGCTCTGTGAGCTCCACAGTGAGCTCCAGAAGGCAAAGTGTCCAACCCTCCTCCAGAGAGCTATTTGCAAAAGATGGATGTGATCCACTGGGATCATTAAGGGGCAATGAAAAAAGGGCAGTGACATCTGCACCCCCAGGAGAAAAATACATCTGTGGTAAGGGAGTGCAGGCAAGGCTGTGTGAGCCTCTGCTGGCGCTGGTAATGCTGCTCAGGAGGGCAATCACTTCCCTGCTGTGTCCTCCAAGGGAGCTGCTCTGTCACCAGGAAGCTGACTGCTGCCACACCTGATACACCACTCCCTGCGTCCTTGCATTTACCAAGGGTTGGTATCAGACTCGCCCTGCTCAGCACAGGCTCAATTTGTGTCTCTGGTCTGGTTTGTGCTCTCTCCTGGCCCGTCCTGGAGATGTTTCCAGCATCCTGGAGGTGACCTAGGCCTGTGAGCTGCTGCAGAAGGTGCTCCTCCCACTCGCTGGAGGGGACAGGGATGTGTTCCCAGGCAGCTGTCATAGTTATGTGTTGCCACAAGCCAGAGAAGTTAGGGAGGAACAAAATCTTTGATTTTGACTTGGCCTTGGAAAGTTGTCCCAGGCTGCCCAGGGAGGCTGTGGAGTCTCCTTCTCTGGAGACTTTCAAGGCCTGCGTGGATGTGGTCCTGCTTTGGTAGGGGGGTTGGGCTTGATGACCTCTTTGGGTCTATTCCAGCCCCTGACATCCTGTGAGCCTGTGATCTACTCCTCATTGCTTTGTGCCACTTCTGTGTTCCTCTGTGACCTGAGCTAGATTGGTCCTGCTCTGGCAGGGGGCTTGCATTTGATGATCTCCTTGGGTCCCTTCCAGCCCCTGACATCCTGTGAGCCTGTGATCTACTCCTCATTGCTTTGTGCCACTTCTGTGTTCCTCTGTGACCTGAGCTAGATTGGTCCTGCTCTGGCAGGGGGCTTGCATTTGATGATCTCCTTGGGTCCCTTCCAGCCCCTGACATCCTGTGAGCCTGTGGTCCTGGTGGTTAGGATGCCAGGTGGGTGCTCCTTGCCATCCCTCACCTATGGTCAGTGCCAGTGAGCACAGGTGGCTCAGAGGTTGTGAACTGCCCTGCCCAGCTGGGCTGCAGGTTTCTGGGCATGCATTTTTCATCTGCTGCATGCAGAGGAGCTGCTCAGGGGAGCGTGGAGCAGCCCAGCAGTTGGCTGGGGCAGCAGCCGTGCCTGAGCAGAATGCATCATCCCCTCAGCCCGTGTTTTAATCACAGTAATTGGGGAAGTGTGAGCCCCTGTTGTGCCGGGGGAAGCAGGCTCTGCTGGCAGACAGGATCCACCCCAGCTGAGTCAGCTCCCAGCAGCTTCCTCCGCGGTCAGAAGTCGCTCACCTTTAGCCGGGAGCCAGGCAGCTGCCGAAATCCCTCCACACTGCAGGCAAATTAGGCGCTGAAAACACTCATTAGAGCCACCCCAAAGGCTTTCCTTATTGCACAGGGACCGTCTGGAGGGCTCAGCTCCCGGCCGGGGCGCAGGGATGCTGTCGAAAGAAAACAGGAAGTGCAATCGATGCTTGTAAGCCTCTGAAACGAAAAGGTAGTGGCTGGTAGCTGCCAGCAAGGTCTGGAAGAAGCTGTGATTTCCCTGGAGAGAGCCCTGATCAGCTCTGGCTGCGTGTCCCTGCCTGCCTGTCAAGCCATCAGGCTTCGGTGCCGCTGACGTTAAGAAGCCAGGCGCTGGGATGAGCACCTTTAGCCCCGGAGTGGCACACACTGGGGTTGACGTTTGCAGAGTACTCCACCACCGGAGCCATCTGACTTCCATCCTTTCTTCCATGCTCTCTCCTCTGAAGCCTCAGCCCATCGCAGGTTTACTTTGGAGGTTCAGCTCCCGAGAGCTGCTGCCCAGCCCTGCCCTGCTGCAGGAGCTGCCTCCAGCCACACTGCTCCCCAGCCCCCTCACTGCTCCTTCCACCAGCTGAGGGGACATCACCTGGGCAGCCCTGATGTGCACCTGCTTTGGCAGCAGGGACCAGCAGCTGCTGCCCTGCCACATGTGCCAGGGAGGGCTCAGCTCTCCCCACAGTGCAGAGGGAATGCTCCCAGCCCTGCACCACAGAAACAGTGGTGAACGACCTGAGATGAACTGCTGTGAGGAGCTCTTTAAATAACTGACAGCGTTTTCCAGCAGAAGTTAATCTCCTCTAAAGGTCCCTGCTGCTTTCCCTGGGCTCTGATCAATAGGTGGGTCTTGCTTTCCAGGTGCAGTTCACACCACTGCAGAAATGCAAACAGACACTAGGAGCCACCAGCTTTAAACCTGAGGCCAGCTTCTGGAGGTGCTGCAGCAGCACAGCTCAGTGTCCTGGGTTCCTCCCCAGGAAGCTGCCAGAGGTGCTGGAGCCTGTTGTGTCCAGGTGGGTTGGCTGGGAGCCTCTGCTGCTTCCAGCTCTGGCTGCCAGGACCTGCAGCACCCCAGGTGCAGAAAGGTGGCTGTAGGATTGCAAGGTGAGGCAGAGGTTTCTCTTCCCTTTCCTCCCAGCAGCAGTCATTGCTGGGAGCCAGAGGCTGCCATGCTCCCCTGCCAGGCTGCCCCTGCCCAGGGCTGCACAGACCCAGCACTGCCTCTGCACAGCAACCCTCTGCCATCACCCTGGGGCCACTGCAGTCCAGGATGTAGCCCAGCCACAGGCCAGAGCCCCAGGGCCTATCCCCTTGTCTCCTGCTTAGATCTGCATTTGCCAGGCTTGCCCCATCCTTGCCCAGCCAGCTACGACATAGAATCATAGAATCATGGAATTGTTTTGGTTGGGAAAGACCTTTAAGATCATCGAGTCCAGCTAACTCCACCAAGTCTGGTCCTAAACCATAACCCTTAGCACCACATCATCCCAGTCTGCCCCACCCTAGGGCTGAAGAGGGGTCCACAAAGAGGCAGACGGGTGGCTGGGACAGGCAGATATCCACAGCAGGAAAGAGCTTCCCCAGTGCCGCCCAACACAGGGTGCTGAGGTCCTGCTCAGCCTCTGCCTGTGGCTGCCTGACAGGGCAGACACTGCTTTCTGGAGCCCATTGCTTTTCTGTCATCTGCTGTAAAACCAGAGGATAATTTTCCAGGATGTCATTCTAATTCTAGGGGGAAAGCTTATTCCTTGTGATGTACCCATAAAAAGCCTGCTGACTTATGGCTGTGTGTCTGTGGGCTTGCCCATCAATCCCTCCCAGGGGCTGCAGGCAGGGGAGCAGGGAGCAGGGGCTGAGGGGGGTGTCCCTGTGACTGACATGCTGCTTTTACCACACATAAAGCCTCTGACACATTCCTCTTGGCTCGGTACAGCTCTGCACTGCTGAGCTCCATCATAAATGTCCTCCAAACATGTTCTACCCGTGGTACCTATAAATAATTGAGGAGCAGGTCTGCTCTGGCTTCTCTGCTGCAGCCTTCTGCTCTTCCAGTGGAGTGGCCCAGGAAAATGACCTTTGCTTCTCCCATTTGTCATCTTTGCAGTGAAGTGGTTCCTGGTGCTTTGTCCCCGTGCTCCCCTCCCTGCTGTGTCCCCCAGGCCACACAGGACGCTCCCAGGGCTCTGGTGTGCTCCATGCAGTAAGGTGAGCACAGACCAGCTGGGCTTCAGACCTTGTCCTTAAGAGCAA
This sequence comes from Psilopogon haemacephalus, assembly GCA_013396835.1. Lineage (NCBI taxonomy): Eukaryota > Metazoa > Chordata > Aves > Piciformes > Megalaimidae > Psilopogon > Psilopogon haemacephalus. Next base: position 1,775,126 of record VWZI01020016.1, read on the forward strand.
CCAAATAGAGGGTGGTGGTGCAGCAGTTGGTGCTTGGCTCTTGCCCCAGGCACTGCCAGGGAGAGAGGTGTGGGTGGGCAGTGCCTGGCACCCAGGGGTCTGGAGGTCTGTGCCTCTGAGTGCTCACAGCCTGTGGTTCCTGGGGGCTGCCCAATCTCCACGAGGTTCCTAGAGCTGCCCAGGGCTCACTGCACCACGAGTGACCTGCACAGGGCTTGGTGCACAGTGCCCACCACCTGAAGTGGCTTAGTGCACTTGAATGCATTTCCAGCATCACTCAATGTGTGGGAAATCCATTTCTGAGACCCTTAGTCTCTGCTGCCATCCTGGCAGTGCCTGGTTGAAAGCTGCACTGGGGGACAGCCTGCCACACATCCCATTATGGGACAGACCCCCCCAGCCCTTCTGCATGTCCTGGCACAAAGGATAGATATTGTCCTTGAGCTGAGCTTGTGGGCAAGGCAGCAGCATGGGGCATCAGTGTGGGATGCCAGCGTGGGACCCCAGCAGGCTGCTCAGTCTCTGAAGCAGGGCCCTGGCTGTGGTTAGAGGCACCAGCAGCCCCTTCCCACACCTCCTGCCACACAGGTCCTGGCTTCCTCTGTGCCCACGAGCAAGTTGCTTCTTTCCTGCCTTCTGATGACAGCCACCAGCTCCCCCGTGCCAGTGGGAGTCATCAGCAGGCATCACGTTGGGAACTTGCAGTATAAATATGGAGAGCTAAAATCACCTCTTGTGGTGCTGGCAGCAGCTCCAGCTTCATGGTGCTGTAGCAGAAACCCTGGTGTGATGCCATCTGCCCACAGGCACACAGGCACAGCCACTGCCATGCATCATGCAGATGCCCTGATGGATCTTGGGGGTACTTTAACCAGCAGCTGTGGGGCTCTTCCTGAGCTAGCACAGCTGGGACCACCCTGATGGTTTCTGAGTCTAAACTCCTCTTGCCTTTCAGCCACAGGCTAATGAGGGCTGATGGGGAGGCCAGCTTGCTGCTTGCCAGCCTCGCCCTGTGCTTTGCCATGGCTCTGTCACTCCTGCAGCCTGGCTGTCCTTCTTTGCTAGTGCCTTTCCTTGCTTGGCTGCTTCATGGTGGCAGGGACTTGGGGTCTACTCCCCAGAGAGCAAGCTCCAGCTTGCTGGGTCAAAAACTGCTCTGCTGAGCTGTCTTCTCCCACTACTGAGCAGCAGGACTCATTCTGGGAGGTTAAGCATCCTTCTGCTGGCTGTGGGCAGCTCTCCCCCAAGCTCCACAGGGATGCTGCAGGTGTTGCAGGACAGGTGGAGCCTTGGGACAGTCCCCCACACTTACAGGTAGACAGCGAGGCCTTGTCCTTGGGGCTGCAGCAGGGACCTGGTAGTGCTGTTTGGCAGGGCTGGTGGGTGGATGGGCAGCCAGAGGGATGCCAGCAGGAGCCAGGAGCGGGAGCTGTTGGTTCAGCATCCCTGGAGCTGCCTCTCCCTGCCCAGTCTCCCCAGCCCCTTGTAGCACCAATCACACATTTATCAGGGTTAATGAAGCGTGCAGCAAACGCTCAGAGGAGGCAAAGCAAGCAGCAGGAAGACAATGGATGGGAGCAGGGGCGGGGAGCAGCGGGGGCCGTGCGTGCCCTGGCTGGCTGTAGCTGCAGCCGAGCGGTGCTCCCGAGCCCCTGCGGGGACGCAGCGATGCTGCTGTGTGCTCACCACCACCTCTGTGCACACAGGCACGAAGGAGGAGAGAGAAGGAGCAGCCACCCATGTTCAGGAGGAGCCACTGCACACTGACACAGCCACTTGTGCCCTATTTGCATACTTGCTTAATAAAAAGTTATGGCTGCTCAAAGCCCAATCATTAATTACCCAGCATATTTCCTTTTAATTCCTTCCCTTCTCCTTATTACAGACTAAGCTGTTTTCCTGCTTACTCAGCAAAATCTCCTCAGTGTTCCACCAGGACGAGATGTGCAATAAATATGCACTTATTAAGTGTGCATCACAGCCACACAAGCTGGGAGAAGTAATAACAGGCCCAACAAAAAGCTGAAGTATTTATGCATGGACCCAGGGCCGCTTTAGCTATTTATTTTCACAAAGAAATTAGATTAGATCAGCTTGATAGCTCCTGGTGTGATTGTGCTGGGGATTTCCAGAGGGCCCAGCCTGCCAGGTGGAGGTGGGTGTGATGGAACAAGCTGAGGATGGGCTGCAGGGGACCTGCCCGGCTGTGCGTGCAGGCAGGGCCCTCTGTCGGGGCAGTGATGCCCCTCGGTGTGGTGTGCTGACCCTTGGGGTGGTGCAGTGCCACTTAGTGTGGCATGATGCCCCTTGGGGTGGTGTGCTGACCCTTGGGGTGATGCAGTGTCCCTAGGTGTGGTGCAATGCCCCTCGGTGTGGCATGATGCCCCTTGGGGTGGTGCAGTGCCACTTAGTGTGGCATGATGCCCCTTGGGGTGGTGTGCTGACCCTTGAGGTGATGCAGTGTCCCCTGGGGTGGGCAGCATCCTGCAGCACCCAGCTCACCTGCCCGGTCAGGCAGCCAGTGGGCGCAGTGGGCAGGGAGGATGCTGCCCATGCCAGCACCCTGTGGCGATGCTTCGAGGGAAGCACAGCACTTGGGAGAAAAACTTTTGGGATGTGGAAAGGTTTTCCCCAGAAAAATAAAAAAGCCTTTTAAACGCGGTGTTAGGTCGAAGAGCCGCAGCGCCCTGCCGTTGTCTCTCCCGTTCTTTGCAGGCGCTGTCAGGCGGAACCCAGGGCACCTGCGAGGACACCGCCGGAGCCGCCCTGCCCGCTGCCCTCCAGCCGTCACCGCCCCGCGGGAAGCCCAGCAATTAGTGAGCGACCTGATTAGTGCTGATTGCTCCTCTCCACCATCCCCGAGCCCGGTGCTGCCTGCGGAGCTGCCTGCCGCTGCCTGCCGCGACCCCAGGGGCACAGCGAGAGCCATCGAGCTTGGGCGCGCCGAGCCCGGGGGCATGGAGCCCAGGGGCCGACTCCCAGCTGCTCTCGGGGCCGGGACCAGCTTCTCCTTGTGCCTGTCCCCTCGGTGCGCGATGTGCCTGCCCTGCCTGTTCCTGGTGTCCCTGAGCTATTAGGGGTGAGTTTTTTAACTGGCACGGGGGACGTCGGAGTTTTGCGCTGGCAGTACCGGGGGAGTGTGGAGCTGCTGGGAACCAGCCTGACCCCTCCAGTCCCTCTGCGCCTTAATCACAGCTGGTGGCAGTGGCTCGGCCCTCGCCAGCTCGCAGCGGGGCAGTGGCGCCCCCAGACCCCATCCCGCCGGTCCCCCGGGCACAGGTGCCGTCTTCTGCGCTCCTGCCCTGGCACAAATCTGCAGCCGCAACGATCCCGGGAGGCAGAGGATGCTCTTGGGGCCGTGCCCTGCGCCTGCCCGCACACATCCCGTGCTGTGCCGGTGCTCGGTCGCCCTGCGCCCTCCGGCAGCCACCGAGACCTGTAGAGGGACGAGTAGCTGCCGGGCAGGGGAAATGGCCTTTGGTGGCAGAAGGAGCGACAGCAAAACTGCCTCTGCCCGGGGCACGGCGAGGCTGGGAGTGTGCACGGGGCTGTGCCGGCTTGGCAAGAGCGGCTCAGAACCACGGCTGCGGTGAAACAGGAGGGAGCAGAGCTCAGCAATTAGAGCGCAATTAGCTCAAGCAGCAGGCTGATTGTAAATTGCAGCTCTGTGCCAGCTACAAGCACAGAGCAAGAGGCAGGCGGGAGCAATCCTGCAGCCTCTGCCCGGGGCCGAGCCAAGCTGGAGGTGCAGAGCCACAGACCCCAGCACCCTCCCTGGGGTCTTCTGGCACCCAGCCCTGCTCCCCCACCCCCATAGGCCGCGGTGGGTGAGCAGCTCCGGTGGGTGTCATTGGCCCTGCCAGGGCTCTGGGGCTTGGCCACAGCAGTGGCTGCTGGCTCAGGGCCTGGGATGAGCAGTGCCACTGGTGGCTTTGTCACAGAGCCCCAGACCATGCTGCCAGGGTGTGGTAGCCTTGCTGGGAAGCTGGCAGTGGTGCCCCTTGTCCTGCAGCCAGCATGGGGACCAGCTGGGAGGTAAGGAGGGGACCCTGTGTGCCCAGTCCTGTGGTGCCTGTGGAACAGGGCTGAGTGTGGGTTCCTTGCAGGAGCTGCTGCAGCCAAGCAGAGGAGTGTTGAGTGTTTTGCTGCCGAGGGGATGAGTGGCAATTGAAGTCCTGGGAATGACCTTGCCTCGAGCAGCCTGTTCCCAACTGCCCCCACCCCCCCAGAAACTGGGAGTGTGCAGGATGCCAGTGCTGACCCACCTGGAGTGAACAGGACACACGGCCCAGGTGCCAGGCAACCATCTGGGTCGTTGTGCAGAGTGTGGCAGCCCTGCTGCTTCATCCCACTGCAGGGATGTGGCAGGGCTCCTGTGCAGCCCCAGGGAGGGGCAGGATTCCAGGGACCCTGTTCTGGAGCCCCACATGCTGGCTCAGCTGAAGGACAACACAGTGCTGCCCACAGGGCTTGTGGCAGCACTGTCCCTGGGGATGGCAGCCCAGGGGTGCATCTCCCAGCCAGCTTTGGGCATGGCCATGCCCTCAGCAGGCTGTCCTATAGGTTCTGTGCTGCAGACTGTGCCAGCAGTGGGGCTGGTGTGTGTGGAGCCAGGTGCTTGGCAGGAGATGGCAGGCAGTCACCAAGGCTGTTCGGGGGGGGCAGGGGGGCCCCTGTACCCGGCTGTCCTGGCTGCGTGGGAGGCAGAGTCCTGAGGCTGGGAACGGGGAGGGGGAGGTGGGGGGAATGCCTGTCAGCCTGCTGAGGCTGATGCCTTTCATCTCTGAGTTAGTGGCTCATGTCAGGGCAGAGCTGGAAATGTCAGGGACTGCTGCAGGGTGACCGTGCAGAGTGGCAGATGGTCAATGATGGATTTGTCACTTCAGATTCAGGCAGTTTCTAAATATTCAGCAGGATGGGAGGTGACAGCTCATGGCAGCAGGCAGAATCTCTCTGCGTCTCACTAAGACCTCCCAGCCCCCCGGGAGAGGAAGCATGGCAGGACAAACCCTGGCACTGCCAGGCAGCGGCTGGGGACAGCGTGGCCATGCTTGGCAGGGGCTCTCTGTGCTCCCCATTGCTGGTGAGCTGGGGGCTGTGCCCTGCCTGCTCCTGGTGGACTGCAGCACCTGCACTGCCCCTGGCCACCGTGAGCCGTGGTGAGACTGGGGGTGTGTGGGAGGGCACTGTGTGGGGGCTGGCATGCCCCAGATTTTTGGTGCTGGCCATGGCAAAGGTCCAGTGAGCAGCATTGTGCTGGAGGCTTCTGGGCATGGAGGAATGGGGGCCTGGGGGCAGCAGTGGTGCCAGGGGCATGGGCAGAGCCAGGCATGGCTTTGGGTGGGCACATGGAGCAGCCTGGTCAGAGAGCTGCCCTCAGGAGAGGAGAGCCTCCAGACAGGGGACCTGCAGCCTGTCAGGGTGTGCACAGATGTTCTGCAAATCCACAGTGGCAGCAGCATTAAGGCAGGACCAGGAGCTGCCATGGTGCTGTGCAGCCACCAGCAGGGCTGCTCGGGGCATGGTGAGGAGCAGACTCTCAGGAGACATTCACCTTCCAGTGCTGCTGCCAGCACTGCTGCTGGTTAGTGGGGAGCAGTGCCCAGCCCCAGCACACACTGCAGTGCAAAGACTGTTGTGCCCCAGGCTGTGGAGCAGGATGCAGCCCCCCAGACAGACACAAAAGCCAGCATGGGGAACAGCTGTTGCAGGAGAAGAGTGAGGACAGTGTGGGCCTTGCCTGGTGTGAGGCTTCCCCTCCCTGGGGAGCTGTGACCAGGCTGAGCTGTGGATGCTGGCAGGGGAGGGAGGTCACAGAGCACTAAGGAACATGCTGGCCTTTGTGGGCAGGCTGTGGCTCACCCATTGTGTCCCCTGTGCCTGCTGCCTAGCAGAGAGCTCTTGCTCCTGCCAGCTTGATTGGCTCAGCTGTCCTCATGCTGCAGCTCCTCAGGTGGAGAACCTGACTGCAGGGCACTGCCACCCAGCTGCATTTTCATCAGACTTTGCTACCAGTGTGAGTCCTCCTCTGGTGCTGGCATCTGCCACATGCACAGAGGTTCCTGGCTGGGGGACAGCCACTCTCCCTGTCCCCCCTGCTGCAGGTGGGTCTATGGGGCTCACCACAGGGTGGTAGGACACTGCCAGTGTGCAGTGAGTGACCCCATCCAGGCAGGACTGCACTTGCTAGCAGGGCAAGCATGGGACACAGGTGAGCCTGCACCTCAGGGCAGTGCTGGCCATGAGGGGTGGCATGGGCAGTGCACTGCCAAGCCTGCCAGACCCAGCTCTGCTGCCAGAGGCAAAACTGCAGCCCCTTCCTGCTGCTGCCCCTTCCCTGCCAGGAGCATGACAGGCAATCAGTGATTGATGCTGAAGTCAGGCCAAAGGCAGTGGTGCCAGCTCCTCTCACCAGCTTCAGCTCTGAGAGCACTCAGCAGCAGCACTGCAGCCAAAGCCAGGGGCTCCCCGGGAGCCAGGCTCACAGATGACTCCAGATGCACCCCTGGCTGCCTGCAGCACTGCGTGGCAATGCAGAGCTGACTCCTCTTCATTACTGCTTTTGCTGTCAACAGCTTGTGCCTGTCTTCTGCACGGTCTGCAGCAGCTTCCAGCCCTCTGCAGCCCAGCCCACTGCCAAACTCTTCTTCCTCCATTAGGTGCTTCTCTGATCAGCAAGCAGAAGGCAATTTGCTGGCCAAAGTCTCCTGGAAGAGCTGAGCTTGGCTCTAGCTCTTGCCTGCACTTAGAGCAATTTAATACCAGCATCAGGAGAGGATGGGGAATTAATTTTGGTTGCTGCCGCTCCTTCGGGCCACACCTGCGGGTGCGGGCGTGCTGTGCACAGCGATGTGCTGCCTCCCTCCTTCCTCTGCTCTCACTGCTGCTTGAATTTCCCTGCCCTGCCTTCATCACTGCTTGAGTTAACTGTTGCTCGGCCAGCAGGCACTGGAAGGACTGCAGCAGCAGCGCTGGGCAGCTCCTGGCTCTGAGGAGGCCATGCAGGACTTCACAGGCTGAGCTCAGCTGCTGGTGGCAGCCACCCACAGCCCTGAGGGATGCAGGGGGACATCTCTGGGGACTTGCTCAGGTACAGTCAGGGCTGTGCTGTAGGGTGGCCAGACAGAGCCTTGCCCTGCCTGCACCACACAGCCCTGCCCATGTGCCAGACTCCCCTGGGGAGAGGATTGAGGCAGGGCTGTCTCTAGAGCTGTGGACAGGGTAGGTGTGCTGGCAGGGTGGCTCCAAGCAGCAGCAGTGTCATGCCGGCAGCTGTGTTCTCTTGCAGGTGGCACTGCCCGAGGCAGCAGGGCTGAACTGAACACTCACCCCAGAGAGGGGCATCCTGCTCTGCCTGGCTCTGAAGAGGTTAGATCTTCCTAATCGCTCAGTAAGACTTTCTCTAAGAATTTATCTGCTCTCTGCCTTCCAAGAACATATGGATAAAATCCCCTGAGCAGGACTTAGAGTTAGAGCATCTCTTACTGAGATCAAGGTTAATCCAGAGTAATCTAATGGGGTGAAAAGGACTTTATAGAAATCTGTTTAAATCTACAGGACATGATAGCCTGATGAGGCCATCAGGAAACTGCTGTGCCATGGCTGGGGCAGGGAGCAGTGCAAGGCTGGCTGGGGGGGACCCAGGAGGGACTGCCCATGTCTCTGGGCTGCAGATGCTGGCTGGGATGTAGCTCACCGTGCTGGTTGTCCTGGTGGCTTCAGTGAGGTTTAGTGGCTCTGTCCCTGCCAGGGTGTTGTGCCGTGGGACAGGGAGGCTGTCAGTGCTCTTCCCACCAAGCTCTGAGCTGTCCCTGGGAGGTGAGATTTATCTGTGCTCACAGGGAGGGGATGCTCAGCAGGGAGGGACAGAAGGTGAACTTCACACAGCTCCCAGCACTGCAGCTCCATCCTTCATCTGTATTCCATCCTGAGGACCAGTGATCCACCAGGGCCTGGTGCCCACAGCACAGGGCACTGCCAGGCTGGCATAGCAGAGGGACTCCCAGGATGTTCTGCTGTTCTTGCTGCACACTGTGATCCCCACAGCCTGGCCAGCACCCGCTTTGAGATGTCTGAGTGCTGCTGCCCTCCATCCTCCTACCCCTGGGCTTGCTCCAGCCACTCCCTGTGCCACTCATGCAGCACCATGCCCAGTGCCTGGGGATGTGCCCAGTGCCAGCAGGCAGCCTCCCCCCTTGGCACTGCCTGCCCAACGAGGCGCAGGGCAAGTCCCTTGGGCAGGTCCTTCTGCACCTGCTCAGGTGAAGTCTGAGCTGTGCAGGTCCCCGGGTCCCAGGCCTGCCAGAAGACAGCAGCTCAGCTAAACGATGCCCAAATGATTTAATGGAGGGAGCTAATCAGGGAGTCCAGGAGAGGCTGCTCACGGCAGGCTGCTGCGAGATTCAATTACAGCACAGCCTTTGTGGGCTTCACCGTTTTAATTTTCCACAAATTAGCTTAAAAAAAGGTATGGAAATGAAGATATTGGGATTGCTGCTTGCTTTTTTTTTTTTTTTTCTTTTTTTTAAGTCAAAAGGAAAACTCCTTTGAGGATTAGGTTAGCTATTTGGCTTTTAACAAACACCATTTCTCTACTCATTTTCTTGTGTTAATCTCAGCTGCTGCGATGCTGTTTCCATTTCGGCTCCAGTGTCAGTGGTTTGAGCACAAGATGGGGAAGGTTTAACCCTTCCAGGAGCAGGCCCTGAAGCTCGGCTGCTGGCAGCTCCCTGGGCACCCATGGCACCTGTGGTGCTGAGCAAGGGGAGCAGGATGGCACGGCCAGAGCTCCCACCCCTGCTGGGGCACCCAGACAGGTGCCATTGTGGGAGCCCCAAAGGGACCTTTGCCACCTTGCTCTGCCAACTGCTGCTGCTGTGGTTCCCTCCTCTCTGCCTGTCTTCTCCCAGGGTGAGTACAGCTACAGCCACCCCCATCCCCCCACCACTGCCAGCACCTCTGGCATTGCCCATCTGCGTCCTGCACCCACCTGTCCCACTCTGTTCACACCCTTCTGTCTCACCCTCTCCCCTCCCAGGCCCCCTCTCACCCACAGCAGTTCTGCCTGGGTGACATTCTCCAGGCAGCTCCTGGAAGTGCCTCCCTGCCCCCTTCCTCTGCGCCTGGAGCTGGAAGGGAGCTCAATTTGTCACTGTCTCTTCTGAAAGGTCCAATCTCTTCCCACGGGGTCACCTGGCTGATCTGCCAGCAGCTCCCTGTGCTGGCACAGCTTTGCTGCAGCTACTGCAGCTGCCAGCTCAGGGTGCATCATCCCTGTCCACTTGTCCTTGGGGTGCTGCCGTGGTTCTGCCCTCCCCATGGGCAGAGGAGAACTCTGAGCCAAGGCCACAGGGGAGCCCAGGGGTGGCTGCAGCTCCCACCGGTCCCTGGGGTCTGAAGCATCCCCTCCTCTCCCTCAGCCACAGAGAGAGGCTGAAGGACCAGGCTGTGGCTCTGGCTGAGGGCAGCTGTGGGGGCTCTCTAGAACCCATTCCTGGAGCAACAGGTTGCAACATCCTAGCACGGTCCCATGGCACAGATCTGTGGCTGGACTCTGCTGCTCCAGCAGCCCCTCTGCACCCCACAGCCAGCGCATGGAGCTCAGTGCAGAATTAATTTGTCAGGCTGACACTGGCCCTTACGCTGCGGAGCAGAGTGGATCCCATTCATTTGAAGAGAGAACATTTCATCTTATCTCCTGCCTTTTCATGCCTCAGCTCTCACTCTTTAACCTTGGACAACGAGACATTCATAATTTCTCCACTGGCTCTATGGCTCCTTCAGATAAGAAACTTATTTTTTAATCTTTCTTTCCATTGAATTTTAAGCATGTTCTGTTTCAGAGCCTTCTCCCGGTGCTCAGGTGGCCACGTTGTGCTGCAGCCTCTGCTCTGAGCCGACCTGCCGTGCCTGGCAGGCTCCAGTGGCCAGGGACCAGTGCTGCTTGCCCACATGGCTGCAGGGACTGCCCACGGTGCCAGGGCCCAGCAGGCACCCGGGAGCTGCTGCCACCAGCTGATCCTCTACAGCAGCTCCCGTTTGCTCTAACGTGTTCTGAGCTCAGGGCAGTATTTGTTGTTTGGGATTGGTCCCTGAGGAGCCTTTGCAGCCCCACACGTGAGCCTTGGGCACAGCATCGTGGGGTGTGGCTCAGACCGGAGCCAGCAGCAGCTGCATCAGCGTCTGCAGCCCACGCTGCTGCCCCAGCACCCCTGCAAGGAGAGGCCACGATCATTTCCCAAGAGCAGGAGAGCCACACAGATAAGCCTTTCACCTCCAAGGCTCTGATGAAAAATTAGGGCTGGGAGGTGGGAGGGAGCAAATTGAGATAAATGAGAGTGCTGCCTGGCACCTGCCCGCAGGACGCCGGGATGCAAACTCGGTAAATAAAAAATCACCAGGCCTTATCTGCCCGCAGCCCACACGGGCTGCCTGATAACCAGAACGGATGAGGCTGCCAAGAGGGCCCAGCAGCAGGGCACCCACTTGCACTGCCAGCAGCAGGGCACCCACCCACACTGCCCAGCAGCAGGGCACCCACCCGCGCTGCCAGCAGCAGGGCACCCACCCTCGCTGCCCAGCAGCAGGGCACCCATCTGTGCTGGCCAGCAGCAGGGCCCCACCCTCGCTGCCCAGCAGCAGGGCACCCATCTGTGCTGGCCAGCAGCAGGGCACCCACCCGCGCTGCCAGCAGCAGGGCACCCACCCGCGCTGCTGGGCTGGGGAGCGGCAGCGCTGCCGCGGTCCGGCGGCTCCCGTCCTGCCGAGGGCACTGCGCCGGCTGCCGAGCCGCTGCCTCCTGTCTCTGGGCAGGGCTTGGCTCCTTCCTCAGCGTGAAATGCACTTCTCCGAGTCGTCCTTCAGAGGCAGGGAGAAGGCGGCTCAGGCGCGGCATTAGCCTGCAGAGCTGTGCTCCCATCTCTCTTATCTAACTCGCTGTAACAAGCTCTTTGCATTTATTCCACCAAATGTGCTGCAGAATTGCGTTACAGCTGCTGGCTGCGAGCCATCTGCACGCAGAAATCCACTTATACCTTGTATAATAAGTTCCTGACAATCTTACAGAGGACTCGGGGTCATAAAAGTCTCTGGGTTTTATCGCCAGTAACAGACACAGAGAGAAATTAAGTTGTCTTATCAAATTTAGATAATATACATCCCTCTGGAGTGGAAGGGTTCTGATGGATCTCTCCCAGCATGAGAACATTTAGAGGGGTGAAGAGAGAACGTGTGGCAGGGCTAGGGGAGAGCACTGGGGAACAGGATGCTCAGGGGCACCCAGGCAGCAGGAGCCTGATGGGCACTGAGCAGAGATGGGCCCTGGGGAGCCCTTGAGATGCAGGGGCAGATGAAGGCTGTTTGGGACTGTGCTGAGCCGTGGGCTCTGCCCCTGCCTTGCCTACCTCGGGTACTTGTGTGCCACCTGCTTAGGAAAGCTGTGCCCTCCAGCAGTCCTGATAAGCAAACCCCTGCCCACTGCCTAACCACCGCGGGGACAAGGAGCCGTGGGAGGTTTGCTGCCTTTACAGGGCCTGGGATCTGCTGCCCTCAGCAGCCAAGCCTCGAGGGAAGGGTGGATGTGGGGTGGGTACAGGATGCATGCCCAGCAGCTCCCCTGCCGTGGGCAGCTGGCACAGGGCAGGAGGATCCTTGGCCTGGGAAGGGCTCTGCTCCTGTGGCTTTGCAGAGCTGGGCAGTCTGTGGTGGGGTCCTGGCTGGGCTCTCCCTGCTGCTGCAGGCAGAGAGAGGAGCTCAGCTCTGCACAGCCAGGAGCTGTAAGCTCCCTGCAGAAGGGCTCCTGCCAGTTCCATTGCCAAGGGCTTGGCCTGGTCCTTGCACCTGTGGCTCAGGTGTGAAGACTCCTGTGGCCATGTGCAGGGCAGGGACACTCACAACCCCCCTGGCCTGTGCCCCACACTGAGTGGTCCCTGCTGGGGCTGGGGCTGCCTGCAGTGGGGGTGCTGCTGGCTCGGGGGGCTGGGATCCTCCACACTCCTGCTGCCTGCTCAGGATTTGGCTTCCTCTGCAGGCAGAGCCCAGTAGCCATGGTAATGAAGCAGACAGGCCCCGTGTCACCCACCTGCCATTGTGAAGAGCTGTGCAGTCTCCAGTACTGGGGATGCAGATCTGTGCCCCCTGAGATCTCTGCCCTGCTGAGATCCTGCTGCTGGCACAGAAAGGGATTCTCACTGCACTCTTTTCAGACCACTTACTCTGCCTTTTCCTTTTTCATTTGCTCTTTGAAGATCCCTTTGGTGCAGAATTATCTGCCTAGGCCATCATTACTCTAATCACAGTTAGCTTCCTCACTCCATTAATAAGACTCCAAATGGTGCCAGATCGTGGGAATGGCTCTTCACAGCCACCCTGCCGTTTGGCCAGGCCTGGTGCCCAGGGTTTGTTCTCCCACTGGAGCTGCTGGTCGGTGCTTGCTGTGCTCTGCCATGCTGTGCCATACTATGCCGTGCTGTGCTGTGCCGTGCCATACCATGATGCGTGCTCCTTCCTAGGCACTCTGGTCTCCAAAAGGTGCTGAGCCCTACAGCCAGGCAGCTCTAGGGACAGGCACACACTGCCAGCACATCCCTGGCAGGCTGTGTGGTGGGACTGGAGCCAGTCCCACCCGCTGTGGTGGGAGCAGAGAGGCTGGGAGCAGAAGAGGTTCAAGAGCCTTCCTCACCTCCTCTCAGCTCCTCTTCAGGGCCTCTGCTGAGCAATGCACGTGGAAGGGTTTCTGTGCAGAACTGTGTGCCCAGCGAGTTGGCCACAGGCTGGAGCCTCACCTGGGTAGGTGTCACCCAACATTCCCCCACTCAAACTCGTCCAACAGTTTCTTATCACATTAAAACCAGAGTCACTCCACTTGGCAGCACCAGGAGGATCCCTACTCCACTGGCCAGCCCCTGCTGCATGGACACCTCGGGGTAGGGGGTCACAGAGGGGAATGGTTGGCACAGATGCAATTGCTGAGATATCTGCTGAGCATGGAGTCTGCAGACAGACAATGCAGTGGCCAGGGTCAGTCATAATTGGTAAATATTTGTCTATCTAATCAAAAAGCCTTTTAATTAACAATTTTCTTCTTGCAACTGGCTTAATTTATTTTTTTTTTAGAACTTCTGCAGGAAGTCAATTAGAGCCAACAGATGGTGGAGAACACCCCAGCAACAGCACATCCTGCCATCTGCCACCTCTGGAGCGTGGGGTGGGTCTGTCAGACCCACACACCCCGTGGCAGCCGTGGGTCTGCTGGGCACTTGCCACAACAGGAGCCATGTGCAGCTGGCACCACTGCCAGCACAGAGGGTGAGCAGAGGGGCCAGGGCTGCCTGAGCCTCTCACGATGAGGCTATCAGGGCTGCAGGTCTGCCCGGGGCAGCCTCACCTCTCTGGGAAGCTCTGTGCTCTGCTGTGCCTCGGGGCTGGCTGCATGGCAGCACTGGCAGCTGGCACAGCTCGAGGCAGGCAAAGTTTGTCCTGCTGACAGGCTCTGCTCCCTGGAGGGATGGAGGCTGTGGCCTGGTGGCCCTGCCCACTCCTGCCTGTGGGCTTGCCTGGCATGTGTTCCCAGGTGGTCTGTTCCTGCCAGGCTGGAGCAGGAGAGAAGTGAAGGGCACTGGCACACAGGGCAGATGCTGTCCCGTGTCCCCTCTCGCCCTCCAGCTCCACAGTCCCGTGGCTGCATCTCCACAGGTGAGCTGGCAGTGCCCGCACCTGCTGCTCTCACAATCAGGAGACTGCTGTGCACAAGAGGCTTCTGCTGCCTCTCTTCCTCAATCAGCTGCTCTTCATGCCCGGTTCCGTGCCACTCACCACTGATTGCCCTTTGTCTCCTGCAAGGCCGTGTGTGGTGGCAGCTCAGCAATGGGGCAGCAGCTTTCCCACGCCAGGCACGGTGATGCTGCCAGTGTGGCTCTGCCCCCCTCTCCCCGTGTTCCCCGTGTCCCCCACAGCTCCCGGGCAGGGAAGATGCTGGGGCTGTCCCAGCTCCAGGATGGGTTCTCTGCCAGGGGCTTGGCTTTGGCCCCACATGTGTGCGAGGACCTACTGCTGCCGCCCTGGTCCCTGCCTGCGGGAGGGTGGTTGGTGCCTGGCACAGGGCCAGGCAGATCTGTCTGGGGGCCAGGCGTGGGGGTGAGCAGCCAGGCCGGGGGCAGGAGGAGAGCAGAAGGGCTGAGCTGGGTGGGAGGGTGCGGAGCCAACTCGAGCATCGCTGCACTGCTGGCAGACGGCCAGGACGCGAAGGAGCAGAGCCCCTCAGTCCCTCCCGCCAGGCCCCCCGGAGATGTCCCCTTTATTCACAACCGCTTTGTAATTGCCTTTTGTCACTTACAGCGAGATGGGCTCCCGGGGGCGGCGGTAATTAGTGCGGGGATGGATGCCGGCAGCCGAGCTGGCTCCGCGCTCGGCAGCGGTGATTTGTAAACCTGTCACCGCCACACGGAGCCTCCTCCCTGCCGTGCAGCCCCGCGGGGACGCGGCGAGCACCGCGCACAGCTCCGCAGCCAGCAGGGTCCAGGCACCAGCCCCAGCCGCTGCCCGCCCTGAGCCTCGCCGTGCCCCGGAGCTCGGCGCTCCCTGGAGGGGGCTCCCTGGCAGCACCCAGGTGAGTTTGTCCTGCTGGTGGAGAGGAGCCGCTGATGGGGCACAGTGCCGGGACAAGCAGGGCCGTGCCGGGGAGCTGGGGCAAGGAGGCACTCCGGGCAGGCTGGGGTGAAGGAGCAACTCTGGACTCGGCGCTGCTCCTGCCAGGAAGAATTAACACCTCCCGTTTCCAGCTGGCTGTGGCCAGCCTCCTCATTAGGTTCGGTGACAGTGGCAATAAGTCATCCAGGTCCCCGGAGCAGTGCCTGGGACTGCAGGCAGCTCTGGCCGGGTCACTGCTCTCCACTCATACCCTTAGACCTCCGGGTCAGCCTCTGCGGATGCTCTGCCTGCCGCTGCCTGCCCTCAGTGGCCAACTCTCCTTGAGCTCAGGATGCTCCCACTCAGGCTGCCAGAGTCCACCCCTGCAGATTGCCAGGTCAGTCATGGGACAACACGGGGCAGTGGTTGGCTTGGCTGCACCTGGGGATGCAGCCTGCCAGGGTCTCGCTCTTGGCTCAGCCCATCCCCTCCTGGCGCTTACTGATGACTCCCACAGTCCTGATCCCAGATCTGCAGAGCTTTGGGCACTGGAGTGCTGTGGTCACCAGTCAAAGCCAGGCTGCCAGGACAAACCCGAGCACCTGCCCAAAGTGCTGGGGCTAGCAGACAGAGGCTGCTGCAAGATCCATCTGGAGAGAGGCACAGTACTTTCCAGCATGGGGCTCTGCCCTGCCCTGGTTCAGCACCGGCTGTGTCCATGCCAGGGCTGCTGTCAGCCACTGCCTGCTCTCCTTCACCCTCCTTCTCTGCTTCGTGGCCTTTGTCTAATTCCCTGTGCCCATTTCCTATTTTTCTTCTTGACAGTAGAAGCAGGTTCATGCATCTAGAGACTCCACAGCCCTTTTCTGTGGCTGCAGATTCAATTTCCCAGCTCAGCATCTGCTGTCCTCTGGCTGAGTCGCTGCGCAGGGCTGTGCTCCCCAGCAGCAGAGTGAAGCCCTGGTGGTGCTGGGACCGTGGGAGAGGGTCTGTGAAGAGGCATGGGGCAATGTCCACCACCCAAACCGAGCCGAGCCAAACTGAGCTGGGCCATGCCAGCCCTCCAGGCCACGGCTGTGGGTGAAGGGAAGGGCTAACTCTTGTGTGGGCCCAGCAGCCAAACCCTGCCCAGCAAATCCCAGCTCCTCCCTGTGCTCTGCTCTGTCCTTGGCCCCGGGGAGGGTGCAGCATGCGGAGGGAGCTCGGCTGCTCTAATTAGACCGTGTTTGCAAACTCCCATGGTAAGCATCACTAATTATAATTAAGGAGAGCAGCTCTGCCCTCCCTGCCTGCCAACCAGGCTTGGAGGGCACCAAGGGCTGGCACATGGCACTGCTCTGCATCCCTGGGGCTGGGCACGTGCCTGGCACAGCCCTTGCAGGGTGACAGCCCCATCGGGGGCCCTTGGGCCAGGGTGGCAGGCTGGGGGTATGGCATGGCCCCCTCCACCCGTGCGTGGCGTGACTGCGGCCCCGCTCCCCTGGCACTCTCTTCATGCTTGAACCATTGGCCTAACGATCTCAGTTTTTTTCCTCGTTTTCCTCTGTGATTGTTTGTCGTTGTTCTGTTACGGTTCGCTGGCCATGAATTACCGAACGTCTGCTTGCTCACTAACTCTTTACTTCCACCTCGGCACACAGCCGCTGCGCGGGGCAGCCGCCAGCCCCTGCCCCCTGCCGCCGGCCCCTGCCGCCAGTCCCTGCCCCTGCTGCTGACCCCTGCCTCCGGCCCCTGCATCTGCTGCTGCGGGACCCTGCGGGCTCAGTGGCACAGCCCTGCCCGGGTGAGGCTGCGAGGCGGAGGCTGCTCTGGCTCCCGGGGCTGCCAAAGGTCCTTCACCCCACTCTGCTTCAGCAGCCACGGAATCAGGAGTAGGTCAGGAGTCATTCAGCCATGGGACCCCCAGGCTGGATGGGACCTACTGGGCCGCTCTGCGGGGGCAGGTGAGCAGCAGGGTCAAAGGGCTGGAGCTCGCCTGTGCCCTCAGCAGGTGTGACCCAGGCCGTGAGCTGCACGTGGGGCGGATTTAGGGCAGTGCTCTCCACGCCCCTGCCAGGTGATAAGAGGAGCAGAAGAGATCCTGCCTGCTCACCCTGTGCCGCGGCGTTTGCAGAAGCGAGGAGGTGCTCGGTAAGTGACCGGGATAGCAAAGCTTGGGAACGCTCAGGCAGAGCCCTCTGGTGCCCCGGGGCAAAGGCACAAGCAGCTGCAAACGTGTGAGGGAGGCTCTTGCCACTGCCAACCCTGCCTGGGAGCGGTTCCCAGGGCTACAGAACGTTTCCCTCCCCTGTGCCCTGCTCGCTGTACTTTTTCTGTGTGTAGAACAGACGCCCTGGGTTTAATGAGCCCTGTAGGCAGCCCTGGGTTGGGACAAGGATGCAGGTACACCTTGTGCCAGTGGGAGCTGGTGGGGCAGCTGGGATGTGCTGGCTCTGGGAGCTGGCTGGGATCTTAGCCTTGCAAAGCTGCTGCGCTCTCCACGCTGCTCTTATGCTTGGGGCAGAGCTGAGAAACCTCTGCTGGCATTGTGAGGTTTCACAGAAATGAAGAATAAAGTCTCTGAACTCCCTGCAGCTGCATTTTCTGAGCGCTGCAGCACTCTGATACCTCTTAAGCACCTGGTGCTGGGTTGTCTTTTGCAGCCTTGTGTCCTAAATAAATCCCTTCCCTGTGCTGAGCCCTGCTAATGGTCCATTGTTCAGTGGCCAGACTGCACAGCCTAGGATGAAGGCTTCCCTCCTCCCCCACCCTGCAACATCCTCACCGAAAAAAAAAAAAAAGAAAATAAAAACATCTCTGCAGCATCTTTCTTGTAGGATGAGTCTGAAACTGGGGACTGCAAATGGCTGTGCAGTGCCCTTGCCTGGCTGTGCTCCTTGCCCCTAGGGCCCTGGGCTGGGGGCTGATGGTTGCTTCGGGCCCCCCTTGCAGAGCTTGTCGTGGGAACTAGCACTTGCTGGCATCAAGTTGGGCCGAACATTCACTGCTGTGGGGCTTGGCAGCCCTTGGCAGTGCCCAAGCTAGGGAACAGAGTCCACTCTGTTGTCTGCCACAGACGTGGGAGCAGCTCCTGCATCAGGGTGGGCTGGTGGCACCCACAGGGATGCCCAATTCCTCTGGATCCACAGGTCTCACTCTCCTCTCCCACTGTGAACCCAGGCAATCACTGCCATGGTTATGCCCAGCTGAGTGTCCCATGGGGCCAGCAAGCCCCATCCTGTCCCCACCCCTACCCACATCCACTGCCTGTGCCTGAGCTGGCAGCCCAGCATCAGCTGTTTGGCTGAGGCCAAACCTACTGGCACGCTCCTGCTTGGCACACACTTGGCCCTGGCCTTTGCACATGCGTGTGCAAGGTGCTGCCTCCCACCCACGTCCCGACTTGGCTGCCCTCTGGCATCCTCTCTGGCTTCTGCAGCTGTTTTGCCTGCGAGAGGCTTCCCTGAGAGACTCGCTCCATTTTTTNTCCCTGTAAACAACATCTCTTTAGTGAGATTACAGCAAAAAACAAACCCCTCCCTGAGCAGCTATACCCGGGCACTCCCCATCCGTCAGCGCCGCCCGTGTGCCTGCGCCCCGCCCTGGCTGCTCGGCCGCGCTCTCTTCATC
>VWZI01020016.1:1793403-1823770 GCA_013396835.1 Psilopogon haemacephalus
GTTTTTTTTTTTTTTTTTTCAGATTTATTTTACAATAATTTAATTTCATCCTTAGCCCTGGGAAGACGAATTGGCCCCTAATGTGGCTGGGGGATTCGGAGCCGGTCTCATAAATTTGCTGCCTCTACACAAAGCTCTTTCCGGAGCCGCTGCCGCAGCCGTGAGCGAGAGCCTTTAAACAGCGGGGGACAGGCTGTAAATCCTGCCCGGTGCTGGAGGGATGCTGCTGGCACCACTGAGCTGCGGCTCCGGCTGGTTGGCAGGGGCGTGGGGTGGTGGGGAGGGAGTTTTGTGGGCTTCCCCAGCAGCTCCCCATTGGACCGGGAGCTGCCGGCGGCTCTGTGGGCACTGCCAGCGGCTGCGTGGCGCTGCCAGGGTGTGCCCTGTCCACACAGACACCTGTTGCTGGGGTCCAGGAGCGGCCAGTGCCCATCGCTGTCCGACTGGGTGGAGCTGGTGCTGTGCTGGGAGCAGGCTTGGAGCGATGCTGCCAGCCCTGCTGTGGAGCTGTGCCCGCTCTGGCACGTCTGCACTCGCTGCGTGTGAGACTCCCTGCCCTGTCATTGCGAGAGGTTTGTCACTGTAATTAAATCGGAGTGACTCCCCTGCCCCCCCCCGGCGCAGCCCCTCGTTTCCCTTTGATTTATTATGTCTCCTTAATTTATTTAAATGACTCTCAGCCTGTGCACAGCCCGGGAGGGTGCTGGCTGGGGCTCTGATCGCTGGAGCGAAGGGAAGGCAGCAGGAAGCACCTTCGGAGTGAAGCTCCCGGTGCTGGTGGGCAGTCTGCATACTGCCACTGGGATCTGCCACTGCCTGAGGCTCTGCCCCGGCAGGGCTGCAGTGGGAAATGCCCAGCAGCTTTTGGGGCTGGCTTAGGGGCATCTCCCTGGGGCAGCACAGGGCAGCAGATGGCACAGCTCTGAGCTGGCAAAGGCAGGAGCTGGGGAGGGGGCAGAGGGGCTGGTTTCACCCTGCTCCCCATGTGCTCAGGGGCCAGCTGGATCTCACTGTGGTTTCTGGCCAACATGGGTGAGAGGACCTGGGGAGCAAGCCTGGCACAGCTCCAAGGGGTCCATCTATGCTGGAGGCTAGAATGGGCTAGGTTGGAAAACACCTCCAAGATTATCCAGTCCAACCTAGCACCCAGCCCTAGCCAATGGCACTAAGTGCTTCATCAATCTCTTCTTCAACACTTCCAGGGATGGGGACTCCACCACCTCC
Source organism: Psilopogon haemacephalus (assembly GCA_013396835.1). Lineage (NCBI taxonomy): Eukaryota > Metazoa > Chordata > Aves > Piciformes > Megalaimidae > Psilopogon > Psilopogon haemacephalus. The sequence continues at coordinate 1,794,628 of VWZI01020016.1, forward strand.
CTGGGCAGCCCATTCCAATGCCAATCACCCTCTGTGCAGGACTTCCTCCTAACATCCAGCCTATACCTCTCCTGTCACAACTTGAGGCTGTGTCCCCTTGTTCTGTTGCTGGTTGCCTGGGAGCAGAGCCCAACCCCACCTGGCTACAACCTCCCTTTAGGTAGTCACAGACAGCAATGAGGTCACCCCTGAGCCTCCTCTTCTCCAGGCTGCATACCCCCAGCTCTCTCAACAGAGGAGCTTCCTCTCTGCAGACCCTCTTGCTCCTTCCAGCCAGCCCTCCTGCCCCCTCCTCTGGATCCCAGAGGACCCTAGGCTGAGTGGGCATCATGCCTCCTGCCTGCCCTGCTCCTGCCAAGTGCCTGCATGGCCTCATGCCAGGCTGTGCTGCCCGCTGCCAGCCTTGCCATGCCCAGCCTGTTTGCACAGCCCAACTGTCCCCGCCTCGGCGTTCTGCTCCCACTTGTCCCTGCTGAATTCATCCTATTTTTTCCAGTCCATTTCTCCAATTTGTCAAGATCGTTTTGAATTCTAATCCCGTCCTCCAAGACACTTGTAGGCCCTCCCAGCTCCGTGTCATCTGCAAATTTAATAACAGCTTTCTCTATTCCATCATCCAGGTCCTTAATGAAAACATTGAGCAGACCAGAAGCAGGGCGAGCCCTCGGCTGTCCCAGCAGCCCAGCAGTCAAGCTGTGCTGGCCACACTCACTGCCCACACGCCATGGGAAATGCTGCCAGAGCTTTGCCACGTTGGCAGTGCCTCACTGCCTCCCCCAGGTTCGTGTGGGGTCTCTCTCTGTTGTTGCCTGGAGCGGTGCTGGGGCCACAGAGTGCTGCCAGCTGTGCCAGTGCTGAGGTCAGGCTGGGAGGGGGCAGTGGAGCCCTCCCAGGGAGGGCTGCAGCTTGAGCTGCTGCCAGCCAGCACAGTGCCAATGTATGCACAGGCTCCTGTGTGAAAGGGAGCCTGGTGGGGCCCTGCAAACCCCTGAGGTGGTGTGGGGTGGGATGTGGAGGAGTGGTGAGACCCAGCTCTGGTGGCACTGGTGCATCCCGGGCTGGGGATCCCAGCAGTGGCCACAGCCAAAGGTGTGGGCAGTCAGCAGGGGGAGGGGAAGAGCCACTCACCCAGGTATGGCCACAGGGGCAGCAATGGAGCAGCACCAATGGGGCCACCCTCCCCCTACCCTGAGCACGTGGTGGAGGGCAGCAGCCCACAGCATTTTTGCCGGGTTCAGGCTCTCCCCAAACCCCTGTGCTGAGGCTGCTGCCCTGGGTTGCACAGCAAGGACCTGGCACCAGCTCAAGGAGGAGCCACACCGTGCCTCCGCAAGGGCCAGCAGCCATAGCTTCCCTTTAATTGCTTGTAGAAAGCAATTTCCCAAGCACAGACACAGCTGCCTGTGCCCAGCTCTGCGTGCCCAGGCAGAGCAGCTCTTCACAGTGCAATTTCAGATGCAGTGAATGGCTTCTCCCAGCACCAGTCCAGCTCCAAGGCAAGAGCTTTGCAGCTTGCATGGTTTGTGCTCAGCAGCCCAGAAGTGGCTCCTCTGCAGCCCACAGCAACCTGTGCCAGCTGCCTCAGTGGCTGTGGCAGCCCTGCCAGTGCTAACCTGTGCCAACACTGCCCGGAGTGGCTTAACTGTGTAGGACCTGCCATGGCTGCAGCCCCATCCCCAGGCAGCTGCAGGCTCTGGCACAAGCTGGATGCTTCACGTGTCCCAGGCAGTGCCACCTCCTCGAGCTGTTGTTGGGGATGTGCTGGTGAGTGGGTGCAGCAGTGGTGCAGCAGAGCTGAGAGCTGTTGCTCCTGCTCTGGCTTCTTTCAATCAGAGCTGTCAGGGTCTGGAGGTTCATGCACTCAGTGATGCCCCAGTGACTGCTGCTCTATCAGCTGCATTGGCTCTTGGCTGCTGCAGTGGGGAGTGCTGTGCAAGAGCCCCTGGGCTGCAGGGTATGAGGAGTCCCAGTGCCAGGGAGGCTGTGGTGGCAGCAGGCAGAGCAGGGCTGGGGGGACGTCAAGTGCTGGGAGAGCAGCAGCAGCTCATGGTGTGTTTGTCCTTTAGGGGTCAGCAGCAAGGCTTGAGGTTTTCAAGCTGGTGGGTGCCAGGGCCTGCTCTGCTGGGGTGGGGCACTGCCCCAGCTGCACAGCAAGAGGTGCTGGGCTGTGCCCAGGAGGTGCTGCCAGCATTGCCACCTCTGACAGTGAATCACCACTGTCCTGTCACAGTGCTCCTCAGTGTCAGGCCACTGCCTGAGCACCAAGCTCAGCATCTTCTGCCTCTTCCCTCATCCCTTGGGCTGCCACTGCAGCCCGTGGCAGGGCTTGGCACATTTGGTGGGTTTGCCAGCACAGTGCTGCCTGTGGTGCAGGCAGGAGGAGGCTCTGGTGGGTTTGGGGCAGCAGGGAGAACCCTCCCCAGCTCATGTCTGTGGCACAGATCAGCACTGCCAGTCCTGGGCCTGCTGTGGATTGCAGGCAGAGGTAATTTGCAGATGACAAATATCCCTGACAGTAAATATTTTTCCCACCCTCATCTTTCTAGCAGCAGATAAGGTGGCAGCAGTGTGGCACTACAGTTGCTGGGGGGAGACAAACTCTTTGGCAGTCGTGAGAGTCCATTGTGTTGCTGCAATTATTTATAGACAAACAGAAGCAAGCCAATAAGTACCGAACGGAGCTGCTCAGCTGCCTTTGCTGTGATGATGATGATGATGATGATGTTATTTCTCCCTCCTCACGCCCACACACATCTCCACTGCATGGAAAGGCTTTGCTGGCAGCAATCGCATCCCCACCGGGCACAAGGTAGGACAGGCTGGAGGGGTTTGCCCCCTCCTTGCTGTCAGTTTTCTCCCACAGTGACCCTAAGTGCTGTTTTTGCAGCTGGGGAGCTGCAGCCCCTGCAGCGCTGCAGGGTTGTGGGTGCCTGCAGAGGAATGCAGCCCTACTCCGGGGGCTACTGCCTCTGCTCCTGGCTGCAGCACGACATGGGGGCTGGGTGGCTTTTGTCCCTGTAAACCAGTGCCTGGGGTGCTGAGTGCCTTGGTGAAGGGGTACCAGTGTTGCTTGCAGGGAGCATGGGAGTGGATGGGTCCTCAGCACCTTCTGCAGCTGCTCTCCACCTCCAGGAAGGGAAGCGAGGACTTTGCCTGCTCCATGTGGCCAGGACCTCCTGTCCCACCCCAGAGTGCTGCTGAGGACAGAAATGGGTGTTTGGAAGAAGACATGTGAGGGGTGTGTGGCAGGGACAAGCACTGATGATTGTTACTGGTGAGTGTGCAGCAGAGATCAGGCTGGGAAATGCTGACTGCAGTGTGGGAAGAGGCTGGGGAGCACCATGTTCTCCCTCTTTGGTGAGCTCTTGGAGAGATGTCCAAGCACTGTGAGAGCCACAGGATGAAGCTGCAGGCTGGCAGGGCTGGGCCCACTGAAGGAGAGGGCAGGGAAGTTGCAGGCAGGTCTGGCTTGCCTCTGCACCAGGCACTGGGGGCCATGGGTGACCTGATTGCTCTTCACATGGCATTGGGGCCCTTGACCAACCCAAATCTCCCTGAGTCCTAGGGTGCTGCAAGACATGGTCCAGCTTCTGCGGGGGCAAGAGCCCAGAGCTGCCTGTGGCAGGACTGCAGGAGAGAAGAGCATCCCTGCTGAGTGCTCAGCCCACTCGGCAGCACCTCGGCTCTGGGAAGGAAGAGCATCCGAGACTGCATCTGGGAGCCCTGGACTGGAGATCAGGATGATTTTTCATCACAGCATCATAACCAGAGGACAGAAGTAAGTGACTGGTGGGGTCCATTCCCTGGGTAAAGATTTACACAATCACTTCATGCAGTAATTGGTATTCTGGGGAGCGAGGCAGCTGCAGCGCCAGCACCAGCCTCCATTTGTTTGCTCTGTCTTCTCCCTCTCCCCTCTCCAGAATGAGTAATTCTGTCCCTCACCCATCCCATTTAAACACAGCATTTGCAGAGTGAATCATTAGTTACATTCAATTAGGTCTCACAAGCTCTCCCTTCTCACTTTGGGGGGACAGAGGTGCTAATGAGACCGCACATGTCTGACACGTGGCCGTGGGCACCCAGTGCTGTGTGCTGCCAGGGACAGGTCAGTGCTGGGGATGGCAGGGAGCTGGAGGCAGCCTGCTGCTGTTGGAAGAATCCTTTGGGTGGCCCTTTGGAGGTCAAAGGCTCTGTGTTTCTGGCTCACCGTGATGCCAGCAGGAATCAGAGTTGCATCTGTCTCCAGGGCAGGGTGTTCACCAGGCTGGTGCTGAGGGGATGCTGCCCAGCCCTGGAACCATCCTGCTGGCACTGCCAGGAGCACAGAGCCCTGGCAGGGAGTGTGGGTGACATGCTTTTATCTTCCTTATTAAACCTAACATCAGGTTTTAAGAGGAGCCTTAAATAATGTGCCACTGCCTTTACAGTAAAAGTAGCTTTGTGCTCTGGCTGCTCCTGGCTCTGGGATTTATGGCTCTTCCTCTGCCATGTTGTGTGCTCTCGGGTGGTGATGGGTCATGGGCTACAGCTGCTCATGGGGCCTCTGCTGGGCTAGGTGCCACTGCAGTCCAGCACCAGTGCTGGAGCCAGGGCCCTTGGCAGCCCTGCTACTGCCCACCCCACAGCGAGAAGCCCCACGGTGACCCCGCAGGCAAGGTGCAGCTCTGCCAGCACACCCTGACTACTCCATGCAGGGTGAGCCCAGGGCACTGGGGATGTGCTGCTCTGGACTCACAACCCAGGCCCGGGGGGTCAGAGCTGCCACAGTACCTGGAGCCTCTGACCACTGCCTGCAGATGCAGGGGGGAGCATGCCCGGGCTCAGGGTGTGCTGGAGGATGAGGGGCAATGTGGGCAGAGATGAAGTACAGTTGATGGTAGCTCTCCCCTTTCCTTCTCTGGAGCTGCAAGCATCCCTCCCTCCACCGGTGACCCCACTGCAGCAGGGAGCCTCGGCCGGGACTGCCGTGGGCTGCAGGCTGCGCTGCTCGGACAGGTGGAGGGTGATAAAGTTTAATCACGGCTTCGACAGCGGCGCTGGGGAGAAGCACCGAGCCCAGCCGTGCCCAGCCCCGCAGCACCATCTCCCGGCCGAGAGACGAGAGCGACGGCGACAGCCAGTCCTGCTTTTATTTGTCACCACGGAGCCCATCAACACTGGTACCCGGCGTGCTACAGCGCCAGCACCTGCTGTGCCCAGCTCCAGCCTGGGTGCACCCCCTGAGTGCCACAGGGGGGCACTGAGCTGAGCTCTGCCAGGGTGGTCTCACACTTCAGCCCTGGCATCTCTGGCAGGCTGCTGGGCTCTGCCCACAGCACCTCAGGCAGGTGCTGGCAGCAGGTCCTGTCCCGCATCCCCCTGTGGGCAGCTGAGCTCTGCTCTGCCGGGGCTGCCCCAGGCAGGTGTCCAAGCCAGGCACTGCTGTGGCATTGCCACAGGGGTGGTTGTGCCATGTCTGCTGCCACGTCCCATCAGCCAGGCCAGATTTGCTCCTCAATCAGAGGGGACAGAGGAGGCAGCACTGCTGGCCCAATCTGTGCTCCCGTGCAGGCAGTGCCCTCACAGCCTCTCCTGCTCGGCGATGCGGCTCTCCTTGCCATCCTCCTGGGCCACAGGCTGGTGTCTGAGCAGGGTCTCCTGTGCAGGTGAGATGTCATCCTCCGTCTCCACAGCCTGCTTGGCCTCCGGGTCCTCCATGTTCCCAGCCTCTATCTGCACAGGGGTAGGGGTCAGGGGCAGGCAGCCTTCTCCCCAGCCTCTGTACCTGCATCTTGTGTAGAGCAAGGCCTCGTCCTGTGCTGGTGCCTCCTGTCTCAGCATTTGCCAGTGGCAGCCCAGGGTTGGCCCAGCCTTTCTCCTGTCCCAGTTGGGCAGCCCTAGGACAGTCCCCACACCTCCCACTCTGCTCTGTCACTTTCTGATGATCACACATCCCTGGCTGTGCCTAGAAGGGACCCCAACCCACAGCTGGAGCAGAGCTCTGGGCAGACTCACCTGCTTCTGCACCTGTCGCTTGGGATCTGGATGGAAAAGGGACAGAGAAAGCAAGAGTCAGTGGGGACCGCTCCTGCCCTGCACTGCTGCAAGCTCTCAGGGCTCAGAGCTGGGGCCTGGTGCTGCTGCACTGGAGCTACTGCAGCTGACATTGTGCCTATTGTCAGGTGCAGTGAGGAAGCCTGGCTGGATCTGTGGGACACTGGCACTTTCCTCCAAGAGCTGGCCCAGCCTGGGCTGCAGTGGTGCAAGTAGACCTGGTCCCAAGGACGGAGCCCACTGACCCAGCTGGGCAACAGGCTCTGGGAGTCACGGCCAGCAGTGTCCCCAGAACTACTGTCCTGCTTTTGTCACAGCAGCCGCTGGCCTCCCTTGGCTGGCTCCTCACCCCTATGCCACCCCAGCCAGTGAGTGTCTTCTCATGTCCTAGCCCCTTCCTTACCTGTGTGGACCAGGCAGTAGATGCAGATGCCCACAAGGCAGGTGATGATGGCAGCTGTGATGGGGATCAGCACCGACAGGGAGGAGTGCCCGCCCGGCTCGGCTGAGGAGAGGACAGCAGTGGCCACACACTGCCCCAGGCTGCCTCTGCTCCTGGCACAGTCCTGCCAGGAACCCTCACAGGGCCAGAGAGGAGCAAGAAGGCCTCATGCCAGTGGTGTGGCCAGACTCTTCACTCCCAAAAGCAGCTCCTCCCAGTACTGCAGCAGCAGAGCACCAGGAGGTCCCTGCTCTGCACTGCCTGGCACAAGGCACCAGGTGCTTACCACAGATCACATCCGAGATGTTCGTCCCTTTCACCTTCACCACCAGCCCCTTCTCCTCGCAGCTGCAGGGAAGAATAAGACCATGTAACCAATGCAGCAGCCTGAGCAGGGGGAAAGTCTCTGAGAAGGAACAGCTGGAGCTGGGCAGCTACCAGAGCTGTGTGAGGAAATGTGCTGCACTGAGCCTGCTAGGCTCCAGAGGGGCCCCAGCACTGACCCCTCTGGGGTGTGACAGGGACAGAGCATGGGCCTGCCCCAGGGTCCTGGTCTGGAGCTGCTGAATCTGCTGAAGACTGGGACAAGTTTGGGAACAAGGGACAGGAGGGAGCACATATCTGAGACCTGCTGATTCAGGGAGAGCCTGGGATTCAGGGAGAGCAGCTACCACTGAACAGCTCAGAGATGCCTCCACGACAGGCTACAAGTGGCTCCGTGGGGAGGTAATTTCTGGGCAAAGATGAAAGCAAAGTGAAATCCAATGGCTGGCAACTGAAGCAAGACTAATTCAGCCTGGAAATAAGGCTCATACTTCTATCAGGGAGTGCAATTAACCCTCAAGCAGCTTTCTAAAGACAGGGACAACCTGCCAGCTGGTGGCATCCTCAAAGCCAGGCTCCCCACGGAGAGGGCTGGTGTCTTGAGCCAAGCAGCTTGCTGGGAGGGGAGCCTGGACAGAGCATGGTGGTTGCCTGTAGCCCCTAATCCCTTGCTTCTCAGGGCAGATGAGAGCACAGATGTTCCTGCATGGAGCAGCACTTGGCACACCCAAGAGAGATGATCAGAGCTCCTGCATTCTGCCTCAAGCTTAGCCACACCAGCCTGGACACCTCAGCACCCTCCTTACAACTCTGCTCCTCTCACTCCTGCCCTAGGCCAGCCTGACACTGTGTTACTTGGACACCATCCTACCTGCCTGGTCCCCTAAGCAGGCTGGCAGCAGGAGGAGTGCTCACAGGGAAGGACGTGGCCAACATTCTAACAATACCTTGTCCAGGGGTGGCACGGCTCCGTTTTAGAAGAGATGTTGGAGAAAGTGCCCTCTGCACAGGGCTCACAGGGAGAGGACATCCGGGCCACGGCCTTGGCTGAAGAGGAGCAGAGGTTACAGGAAGGTGAGTGCAGGCTGCAGGATGCGAGGCAGTCAGGCAAGCAGCACTCCCCGTGGCAACGATGCTGGCCACAGGGGCAGCACAGATCTCCCAAAGCCCTGCTGGGGGCACCTTGCTGGTGGAAGCCCCCTTTCCCAAGAGGATCCAAGATCAGTGCTGCCAGAGCACCAGTCCTGCTGAGAGGGAGGGGCTGGCCAGACCCACCTGCCACGAAGCCATAGCCATGCTGGCAGGGCAGGTTCTCCAGGCAGGTCTGGCAGCTGGAGTCAGAGCAGTGCATGCCAGCTCGGCACTGGCACACTGTGTTGTGTGTTGCATTTCCTTCTCTCTTCACAACGAGGCCAGCATCTGGGCAAAGGGAGCACGGGCAGGGTGAGACACTGGGTGCCTCTGCGGGGCCACTAAGCACTGCAGCACCCCCAGGGTAGGGCTGGCTGGCACGGGCAGCACTTACTGTCCTCACAGATGTCGTGGGGTGCACAGTGCCTCTCCTTGGTCCAGCTCTGCTGGTAATGCCCACTCTCACAGCGGGTGCAGACAGAGTCTGCTGTGCCATCGCATTCAGAGACCAGCTTTTCCCCTGCAACACAGCCTGATGAGGAGGGGGCGAGAGAGCTTTACTCCTCTCCAGGCAGCTGTTGTGCCAGCAGGACAGGCACAGTGGCAGCTGCAGATGCCAGGGCTGCTGTGGCATGCAGTACCCTGATGCCACTCTGGCAAACAGGGCTGGAGGGACCAGCTTGCCTGGTGGATGTGCAGGGATGGGTGGGGAGGGCTGCTTGGTGCTAGGGCATGAGAGCCAGGGGCCATTCACTGCCTCAAGCACTCCAAGAACTGGAAAAAGAACTGTCAGTGAGAGTGGAAGCTGGCAAATACCATTGCCATGTGGTAGTGCCAGTGGCAGCACTCTCATTGCACAGTTCGGTCCTGCAGCTGCAGGAGCACAAACAATCCCAAGAAAGCTGTGGTAGACTCAGGGAGGTCCAGGGGGCTCTCCCAGGGTACCAACAAGGTCCCAGTTGCTCTAGCACCAAGGTGACACAGGGGGTAAAGCTGTCAGCACTGCTGGCAGTGCAGTGAAGGGGCTTGACCACACTGAGCTGAGCATGCTCCCCTGTGACCGGGCAGCAGATCCTGGCACAGCCAGCCCAGAGAGCAGCCAGAGAAGGGGAAGGGTCTCCATACCTGGCTGGCAGCGGTTGCAGCACCTGCCTTTGTATTCATACTGCTTTACCAAGCATCTTACAGCGGCACCAGGCTGCCAGCACTGCAAGAAAGAAGACCTGGGGATGTGTGCTGCTCCCCAGCACGTGTGTGCCAAGCCGGGTGCTAACTCACCTCCCGAGGTGAGGCCTCCCTCACACCACTCTTCCCAGCCCTGCACTAACCACAGACCGCAGCCGAGCCGCCTGCGCTGCCTGCTGTCACCGGTGCCCTCTTTGAAGTGGGCTGGCAGTGACCCGGGCACGGCGGCTCCGCATTTCCTACGGGGCGGTGAGCGCACATCGCCCTGCGTCCCTGCCAGCACGGCTGCGGTCCTGGGCACGGAGGGGGAAAGTCGACCCACCCTGGCTCGATGGGGCAGCGATGGGGCAGCGATGGGGCTGGGGGACGTTGGCAGGTCTGGCATGGGGACACCTGAGCCGGCAGGGGGGAAGCGGCCCCGCTGCCACACGGCTGACACGGAGCAGAACGGGAAGTGAAAGGGGCGTCGGCACATCTGGCCCTGAGCCCCGGGACGGGGGCAACCTGGCTGCGGGCCCAGGCTGTTCCCGGAACAGTGGACCCCCGGGGTTCACCGTCGTCTGTCCTTGTTTGCGGGGACCCGTCCCCGTCCTCGGCACAGAGCCTGGCTGCGGGCTCCGCTTGCTCGGGGAAAAACCGAAAGCGGGCCCGGGCCGGGCCGAGACCGCCTGCCCAACCCTCTCCTCCCCGCGGGCGGAGGGTTCCGGGCCGAGTGGAGCCGGCTGGCTCGGTACTGCCCCTGCCGCCACCGCCACAGCTACGACCCCGGCCGTGAGCCCCGCTCGGGGACGAGCCGCGCCGAAGGGGCGGGCAAGAACGGGCGGGCAGGGCCGTGCCGCTTCCCAGCAAGTCCGGGGGCCGGGGCCGTGCCCGCAAGAAGGCAGCTGCCGGTATCCCAGACCGCGCCCGTTCCCCAGCCCCTGTCGCGGTCCCACTCACCCCCAGCAGCACCGCGCCCAGCAGTCCCAGCAGCCCGAGCCGGTTCATGACGCCGGTCCGGAGCTGCAGCCGCCCGCCCTATAACGCCTGGGCCAGTTCCCGCCCAGGAAAGGGGCGTTGAGCCGTCCGCCGCGGCCCACCCGGGGCTTCCCCGCCCGGGGAGCCCCTCCAGAAACTCGGCCCGGGGAAGAGCAGGGCGAGGGCAACACTCCTGGCGAAACCGGTGACCCCCAGCCCGGCCCGCCCGTCTCAGCCCGGGGTCGCGGGAAGGGTACCCGCCCCGGGCCCCTCCTGCTGCTGTCCCAAGGAGCCATCCGTGCTGGGCCACCCGGGCCCTGCCTGCCGCGGGGGTCTTGGGAGAGCAGCTGGAGCTGGGGGTCCCGGCAGGGTGGGTCCAGATGGGTGTCCCACTGGAGATGGGAAGGTGGCTCCTGCCTGCTCCCTGCCTGCTCCCTGCCCGCACCACAGAGCCATAGTCCTGTCTGCACCATCCCCATTTAACAAGGTGCGGGCAGGGGCAGGAGCCAGCTGCAGGCCATGGTGAGGACAGGGTCGGTTACAGCCTCGCCAGTTCACCCCTGTGACAGTTCAGAGGTTTCATTTCATTTCCCCAACGGTAACCCAGAGCCGTGGCCCCGGAGAGTCCCTTGCCACTTCCCACAGGGCCTGGCTTCGGTGTCCCCACAAATACGTCAGCTCAGAAACGGGAAGATGCAGAGTGCCAGGGACCCAGCTGAGCCCCCGAGGCCACTGCCTTGCCTCAGTTCCCTCAGGACAGTCCCTGCACAGTCCCCAGGGAAATTCCTGTGCTCCAGAGACCTTCCCATGGTGGCACACAGCCGGGCAGGAGCGCTGCCGCCTCAGCACCCCGCGGTGCTCCGGTCACGGCACACACAGTTTCCTCATGCAGTGAGGGCCACAGCACCACAGTCACAGCCGCAGGCCCGGCCCGGAGGCTGCTGGCCTTGGCCGTGGCCTCCGCCAGGCCGCTGCTGCTCGGGAGGGAGGGCAGCAAGCACCCCCGGGCAGGCACCGCCCGCTCTGGATTCCCCAGGCCGCGGCACTTCCCAAAACTGCGCACAAAGGGTCCCGGGAGACTCTCGAGGGCAGAAACCGGGAGCTGAAGCCGGGGAGGGGATTTCTGTGCCCAGCCCCTGCGGGCCCTGCCTGGGAAGTCCCCCACAGCCCCGGGCACCGGCCCTGAACAGGCTGCAGCTGCGAGCGCTGAGTGCTTCCCGCTCCCGGCGCAGGCAGGAGCCCCCGGCCCCGGCAGCCACGGCTCCCGGGCCCGCGTAGCGCGGCAGACCCACGCTGGGGCAGCCCACGCAGCCAAGGACGGTGCCCCGAGCCCCTGCTCAATGCAGCCAGGCCCTGGCACTGGCACCGGCCCCACCACCGAACCTGACCCTTGCGCGGGGCGGGGCCACGACTGCAGCCCGAGCCCGCCCCGGCCCCGCCCCACCCCGCCCTGCCTCTCCTGGCTCGGGGTCTGTGGCGCCACCCAGCGGCTCCGCCCGGCAGACTCCAGCGGCACTACCAGTCCCAGCGTGCCTTGCGGCAGCAGTTCACGAACAGGCGTGGCGCCCGCCGCTGACGTCAGCGCATGCTACCGTAAAGCGCGTAGGCGTCGCAGCGCCGGCGGTGCTTTCCTGCCTGCTTTACGGCGGTGCCGTGCGGCAGCGGCGGTTGGCGCCTTTGTCCTGGCGGGTGGCGGCGGCGGCGGCCTGAGGCAGAGCGGAGCCGGTGCGGCGGTGAGTCTGCGGCGGCCCCGCCGCTACGCCGCGGCGTTACCGGAGCGCTCGAGTGAGGGGTGCTCAGCGACGAACCCCGCGGGCGTCAGTCCCCGGGCCGGGCGTGGCTCGCGGCCTGCGAGTGGGCCGCGCCTCAGCCTCCCCGCCCTGCGCGGCTGGGATGCGGTAGTCAGGAGCGCGGCCTCGCTGGACCTACTCCTTTCCTGTTGTGGGGGCCGGAGGCTGGCCGGTCCCGAGGGTTAACGGGGCTGGAAAACGCCCGATCCCCAGTCAGGCTGTGCGGCGGGTGATGTCGCTGTCGGGATAGCTCTCGGGAGCGCCTGCGGCCCAGTGTGAGAGCGGCAGTCGCTGGTGAGGCTTCGGCGAGCGTAGGTTGCCTCAGCGATGCTGGAGGACGCGTCCGAGCAGGTGAGCAGGCCCCGGGCAGCCGCGCTCTGGGAAGCCTGCCTGCCGTTCTCCCGCAGCAGCGGTGCCCCCGGGATGACGGGCGCCGGCGTTTCCTGCTTTCAGCTGTCCCTTGTGGCAGCTCTGCTTGCTCCTGCTCCGCTGGTTGCGGAGGACTGGCGGGGAGATGCTGATGCTGCTGCCCGAGAATGGCTCCCCTGACCCTGGACGTGGCTTTTGGGAGCGTGGCGCGGCTTTAGGGTGCTGGGGGCCGGTGCTGGGTGGGAAACTGCAAGCGCTTAGCACCATTACTTCCAGTGGTGGCTGGCATTGCTCTCTGCCTTGCCCAGGAACATCCGGCAGGCTTGTGTGCCATGTTGTAGTATCTTCCATCTGCTTCTCATTTCCTGAAGTGATAATGCTGTTCGTATTTATCCTTTAGTTTTAAGTATACGGTTTTAAAGGAAAGGTGGTTTTAATTAACTTCCAGGGGATTTATTTGAATGTGAACAAACTGCCCTGCGTAGGGAATCTGTTCAGACTGGCAGTCAGTTTGCTCTGGACTTGTAGTTGCTGAATGACCCTCAATTGTGTCATCTACCAAATGGGAAATGATAAGAGGCAGTAAATGCTCTGGTAACTCAACCCACCTGAGTGTATGAGATTTACTCCTTTTTTCTGGAAGTGGTCTGCAAGTGGAAAAATCGCTTCCTGATTTTTCTCCCCATGGAAAGCTCCTCAAGGGTCTGTGCTACTCCCACCTGTAAGAAATAACAAAGGCAATTTATTGCTGCTCTTATACTGGAAGTGAACTGTCCTGCCAGCACTGGTTGTAGGGCTGTTGCTGTGTGTACAAGGGATGTTCTAAGGCCATACGTGAGTCATGCTGTCAGAACAGCTGCTCCAGGCTCTGGTCCTGGTCATTCTTGGAGCTGGCTGGAGACACAACAGTGATGACTGGATCTAGCTTGGACGTTACCTGTGCCCAGAAAGCTTGGACTGGATGGGCCTTCCTGTGCCTTACAGCCACACTGGGGAGAATTCTGAAAGCTTCTTTCCCCTCCAGTGTTGAGAATTTGATCAACAATAGTAGAATAGAAGAGAAATCTAATGCTTCTGTGCAGAGAAAATGGGGTGAGGTTTGCCTTCTGATGGGGAAGGTAAAATTCTGTGTGAACAAACTTGCAGGAGGATTCAGACACTCCTGGTAGATGTGGTGGGGTTTTTTGCTTGATTTTGAGTGGGGTGTTGGTTTTCTCCTTCTTGCCTCTTCTGGCAGTCTGATCTGTTTTAAAAAGTCTGTCAGACTGGGTGGGGTTCTCTGCTTCCCACCCACGCAGGGCATCTGAACAGGAGGAGAAAATATAGTGAGTGGGAAGTGAGCCCCAAGTTTTACATCTCACATCTGGAGTGAATATTGTTTTACATGCCAGTTGGGTGTTGCCCAAAGGTATAAAATGGCTTTACATAAACAGTTTTACCTTTGACTTGTTTATTTGGACACTACTGTGAATGAGTAGAGGTCGTTGTCACTTCTTATGACCAGCAGTAGCGGTTTCTTTTGGTTCCACTCCATTTCATCAGCTTTCTTGCCTGTTACAAACAGAACACATCCCCCCTCCCCTCCATGTTCCTGTAGGTGAATGTTCAGGACTATGACAACTTTATTAAAGAGTTTTCCAACTTTCAAGATAATCTCAGCAGTTTCAGTATTGTTTCATTCCTTTCATCTGTGTATAATGGTGACTTTCACAGCAGCAAGTGAAACCCTGGAGGAACTTTGGAGTTTTGTAGCTGGGTGCAGTGTGTGGTGTTGGGTGTTTGTTGGATGCTTTGCTGTTGTTACTGGAGTGAGCTCGTGCAGGGGCTGCTGCTGCTGCCCTGGTTCTGTGTGCACCAGGGGGTTGGCACAAGTCTTCTATGCTGCTGGAGGAGGCGAGGCCTCAGTCCAGTGTTGGGGGTGGGAGGGCTGTGGGGCTAAATTCCCAGCTGTGGACCCGTCTTCTGTGGGAGCTGATAACACGACAAGGACAGGGATACACTGTTTAGTGGAGATACAAGTAAGGAACAGTGTTTGCTGGTGCTGGCAAGCTGCTGTTTCATGCTGGGGGAAGTGTCCCAGGTGTGGTCACTGCAGTGTGTGCAGGCAGTACCTCCTGGTGTCCGTTCCAAGCCTGCTGTGGACCCTCCGGGTCTTGTGCAGTGCTGTGGTGTTTCCTCCCTGCTTGTTAAATACTGCATCAATTCCAACTCCGCTCATCAGAGGATTGAAGTGGATGAGACAGTAACGGGTGCATTGAAAAACTTAAGGTATTTTAGTGGACAATCAGTTTTATTGGTATCTTAGTTTGGCATTAAACCTCTAAAACTTTTCCTGCCAAATCCCTGGGTTTGCTGCCTGCCAGCGTTACCCCAGTGAGTGTCACACTGTGTGTTTTGCCAGCCCTCTCTGCCCCTGGGCTGAGGTTTCTCTGGAGTGAAGCTTGCCTGAAGCAGACCCAGCTGGGCTCTAGTGCACAGTTTGCTGTTGTTCCAGTGTGGTGTTGCTGTGGTGGATTGCAATGATAAGCTTGGCCGTTTCTCTTTTTTGCGAAGAGCTGGATTTGGAGTGAAAGCAAAATGCCTCGAGGACGCAAGAGCAATAGCATCAAACAGAGTGACTTCACTAACAGCACCAACCCTCAGGACTTAGAGAGAAGACTTTTTGTCGGCAATTTGCCCACAGACCACATGACTCGTGAAGAGATGGAAGAGATATTTTCAAAATATGGCAAGATCAGGGGTTAGTATTTTATCTTATGCCTCTCGGTGGCTGGGAATCCAGTGAAAAATGCTCCTGCTGGGCTTGTCAAATGCTATTTGATGATGATGGGAGGAATGACTAATGTTGTTCCTAAAAAGTGACCTTTTAATGATGATTTTCACTGAAAAAGCGATTCCTTCAGCACAGCTGAAACATAACACACACATCAGCTACGGCTTAGCTTTCGGGGCTGCAGTGGGAGGGCTACACCACCTTTCAAGTGACTTCACAGTCTCCCAGTGCAATCTCAGTCACTTCGTGGGCTGTCTTTTGGTCACTTCCTTCTCAGAAGGGAACTGATCTGTGAAATGTATCCCAGAGTCTCTAAGCTCTGCATTTCCATCCTGATGGATTTGCTCTTTTTTCCCAGGAAAGCTGTTTCTGGTCAGGGCCCCCCTGCGTGCTGTCCCGGTGGGGTTTGTGGCGGCTGGCGTGCGGGTCCCTGCCGTGCCTGCTTGTAACCAGTCTTGCCCTGCTGTTGCCTTTTGCAGCCCTCAGCATGTACCATGGCTATGGGTTCGTGCAGTATGACCGCCTGGAGGACGTCCAGGCCGCTCTGGACGGGGAGAAGGGCCGCCTTTATAAAGGGTATAGATTAGGTAAGGAAACTGCTCCATGCTCTCCTCCTGCCCCAGCATGCCTCCCGGTGCAGAGAGCTGCTGCTTTAGAGCTCTCTGGAGAGATCAGTGTGTGAAACGTGCCTGGTGCTGGTCTACAGCCACCCTTGCTGGGTAGGTGTTAGCCTTTGTGTTAACCTGCTGTGAGTGCTGTGTGGTCCAGCTGCTGCCCAGGCCCCCCTCTGAGTTAAAGGCTGTGTGTGTCCGTGGGTGAATACCCCAAGTAAGAAACTGTTCCATGTGCCAGCCCTGGAGCATGGCCACAAGCATCACATGTATTTAAACTTCCTAAACCAATGCTGGGCTCGATCCCAGCAGGTTTAGAGGGACTGGTCCCAGCACTCAGGAGCCTGTTGGATAAGAGCTCTTACCACATCTGAAATCAGAGTAGAGCTGCAAGCACCAGCTGCTTTACAGAGGCTGTTTTTATAAAGATGAAAAAAAATTCTGCTATGTGTGCTGGGAGCAAACTCAGACAGAAATGAATGGTTAGAAGTCTGAGTGTAAGCTCTTAATGCAGGCAACAAAGTAAGAAGAAAACCAGTTTGACTTAGGAAGGAAAAGAGCAATAAATAGCTTGTGGGAGAGTCTGTGTTCAGGAACAGACCCGAGTCTGACAATGAAGATGGAGGCATAAATAGACAAGGAGGGTCGAAGGGCACCAGGAGAAGTCATGGCTGGTGTTGTACAGATCTTGAAGCCTGAAGAACAACAACCATGTTGGTTTAGAAGTCAAAGGGTTACTATCTGGAAATTACCACCTTTTGTACTGGAAAGGACACCTGGTCCTCGGTTAGGGTGTGCTGTCTGTTTCTGAAGAGCCAAAAGGTGTGTTTCACAGTTTCCATTTTGGCAGCAAAACAAAGCAGCAGCTACCAAAACTTAAATCCATCATCTGCAAGGCTCAGTGAAATGGAGCCTGCCCAGGCTGTTAGTGTTGGTTTTGCACAAGGCTTGGAAAACTGGGGAGTTTCCAGGGCTTCTAGAGCACTGGAGATGTGCAGTGGGAAGGGAATTAGCCTGATCCAGCCTCTGGTAACAGAGGGAGTCTCTCACCTGACCCTTAGTGAGGAGGACATGAATTAATGCAAATCAAAATCAGCCCTGTCAAACTTATCTCCAGCTTTGAGGCTGCAGGTGGCAATGCTGGTGTGGAAGACTTGTGTAAGATGTTTGATTTAAGAACCTAGAACAACTAAAGCAAAGGGTTAAACCAATTCCAGGCGAATCCCAGTGTAGCATGGGTGGGATTGCTTAGTGCTTTGAGTAGAGCTCTGGAAGAGCTGAATCCTGGCTGTACACTGCTTTTATGAGTGACTTATTTTTAAAAGAGTTGAGGTAGTGAAAATTGTGTCTCTGCTGGTGGAATGACCTGGAGCTTTCCCTGACCTGTAAGAGGGATGCTTGGTGCCTGTGGGGGTTGCTGCTGGAATATTGTGTGCAGTTCTGGTGTCCCTGCCTCAGAAGGGGTAATGGTGGATTGCAGAAGCCTTAGGAAAGCCTGAAGAAGGCTTAAAGAGCTGAAGAGCAGACCCTAGCAGAAGCCTCCGGGCAGAGGATCGATGTGATCTGTGTCAGCTGCAGGGAAGGGAGTGTTAGTCTTGTAGGTGTAGCTATGACGAGCCCTTAAATGGAAGTAGTTTCTCTAACAGCAGAATAATTTTCTTCTGGA
This sequence comes from Psilopogon haemacephalus, assembly GCA_013396835.1. NCBI lineage: Eukaryota > Metazoa > Chordata > Aves > Piciformes > Megalaimidae > Psilopogon > Psilopogon haemacephalus. The sequence goes on from VWZI01020016.1 coordinate 1,811,912, forward strand.
ATAATTTATTGGAGCTTTGGTGGTGTCTGTGCTCTGAAGACTTAAGCTGGAATTGGGAGCTTTGCTAAAAGATAAGCTGTAGCTCAGTGCGGCTGCTGCACTGGAGATAGGGGTTCCTGTCACCTCTGCTTGTTCAGAAGGTTCCACTCTGGCTGCAGTGCCTCTGCCAGCTCAGAATCCTGCAGAACAGAAGACTTTTTCTTCATTTTTGTCAGTGGTCAATTACTTCACCTGTAAATGCTGTTGGCATTAAATAAACTGTAATTAAATCTGTTCATTTTACACAAGTGAAGGATCCCTGTTGAATTTTTTTTTTTCTTCTACCAAAATACTTTGTTCAGATTGATTTTTTTTTTTTTTAATTTGAAAGAAATGTATCATGCTGAGTGTAAAAATCATCATAGGTTTCTGCAATGGCATCTTGAAAGAGAAAATAAAAATACTCTTAAACCAAAGAAAGCAGATAGTGTCTTGCTTAAAGATAACACTGGACTTGAAAGGCCAAAAAAAAAAAAATCTCAACTGAAAAACTAGAAGTGAGAAGAGCTGCTTCATTCCACAGCCTGAGGGGTAAATGTAATTGCTAACAACACGAAGGTGAAGGGCTCTGGGGGATCTGATTCTATGTTGCATTGTTCTGATCCTTCACACACACACACACACACACAGAAGGGTTTCCTGTGTCTTTAATGAGTAAAACTGTCTAGGGAATAAATGTCCTTCCAGCTGGGCTTGTGCCAGTGGACAGCACAGCTGGACCTGACCCTACAGGAGCTGCTCTGTGCTCTCATCGGTACTGTGCCACTGCGTGTGTAGGGAGCGTTCAGATCATCACTCTTGCTTCTCTCTCCTGCCCCCCCAAAAAAAAGAGCAAAAATGAAAATGTATCCCTGAATTCTAATTTTAATCTTGCAATCAATGAAGGCTAGTTCGGGAAGTGACAGAAGATGTTAGAAGTGAGTCTGCCTAAGGATGTTCTGGCGCGTTGATTCTCTTGCGAGAGCTCAAAGTCGTTAATGCAAACAACTAACAAGATATTAACTGTCAGTAGATTCTCAGGGAGCAGGACCCAGGTTTGTTTTCTTCTTGTCTTTCAAAGGATCTCAGAGTCAGAAACCCAAAGTCACTTCTGTTTGTTCTTGCCCCCCTCCAGTATGTTATTTCCTCTTCCATCATAGGCTCTGTCTCTATGCAGTAGAGCAAGGTAGGGCCCTGCCGGTTCTGGTTGGCTTCACTTTTTCTGATTGAGGACAAGACTGTTTCTCCTGCTCTTCTCTGTGTTTTACTCCATACTGTTTCTCATGGAGGTGTTCAGAAGCCAACCAATTTCCAGATTTCTGATCTGTTGCACCAGTTTGCATCCTTTTGTCAGTGGTGTTCTGAGTTTATCACCTTGGCCTTCTGAGGAGCATGTGCCTCCTGCCTGGTGGTGGCTGTAGAAGCTGACACTGCAGCAGTCTCTGGAAGGCAGCTGCATGTGCCACTTGGGATCCGTTGGGCTGTTTTCCACAAGGGTAGCAGCATGCTCCACTGGCTGTGAACATAAGGCTGTGCTGGCCATCAACTTTGTATCTCGGAGGTTTTCAGACTCTGCTTTTTCTCCTAGAGTCCATGAGTTGCTTTCTGCTTGCTCATAGACTGCAGAAGAAAGAGGTTCCCTTACAAAGTGAAGAGTCTGGATGTAGGCCTGAACATAAAGGGTTAAAACTTCACCCAAGCTGGCCACCCTAGTTTGAAGTCAGAAATCTCTGAGAATTTCATTATATTGTACTACCTAAATTTAATAAAACAAAATGGTCAAAGTGACAATGTCTCTCTGCTGAATGGACTTTCTTGCACCATCTGGATGTTGTTGAGCTTGTTGCTTTCATGTGAATTGTGCTGACGCTCTGTTTTTTGTTCCATAGCATTGAACAGATGGGTTGATTATTCTTTACAGATATTAAGAAAGCAGTGGAAAGAAGAAATATGAGTAAGGCTTCATCAAGGTCCAGCCCGGCACGAAGGTAAAGTACCTGGAAGCAGTGAGTTGTAGTAGGAAGGTCAGGCTGTTGGAGCATGAGCTCGTCAGCCTGTGCCAGTGTCTGTGTCTCTTCCCCACTGCCACCTCCCCAGCCCAGCGGAGATGCTCAAGTGAGACCCTTGGGATGTGGCCCCTAACTTGTGAGAGCCCTTCTGGCGCCTCAGGAGGCACAGGGAGAGCCTCGTGCCTGATGCTGTTCCTGCAGCTAAGGTTGTGTTTTGCAGCACAGGTTGAGAGAGACTTGTGAGGAAGAAGACTCTTGGTGCTTGCTCCTGCCTTGGGCTCTGGAGCAGCTGAAGCATAGCTAGAGAGCACCGGGGGGGGCTGCAGCCTATCCAGCACCATGCTGCAGAGCACCTCTGGACCTCACCTCATATGTCAAAAGCTTGCATTGCTGGAAATGAACTGGGAAAGGTTGAGCCACCTTTCTGCTGCACCAACCCATCTGCACATGTGCTGTGTGGTTGGCTCCAGGGGCCAGTACCCTTTGTGCAGTCACTGATGTGTGCTGCCAGCTTCTGGCTCTCTGCCCCTCAGCAGGCGCAGTGGGAGCAGCTCCTGTGCATCACATTGCACACAGAGGACATGCAAGTGGAGCAGACAGAGACTGCCCTGTCACAGGAAGGCCATTTGTTTCCTCCATGCTGTTACAGGGGAGCACCTGAGGACCTGCTGTGGTTAGCTAGATCTCAAATGTGCATCTTCTGTGCCTGTCCTCTAAAGCTTTCCACTCAAAGGAGTGTCTTCTTGGACCTGAAAGTAATGAAGCTCTCCTGTGTCTGGAGTGTTGTACTCACTTCACCTCTTAAATTACTACAAATGAGGAAAAAGTGCAACTAGCAAGAGATTTGCCACCAAAAATCCACGGAAGACTAGCTGCAGGCTTTTGTGTGCTGCACTTACCCTACACAGGGCCAAATACCCTCACAGAGACCTTCTGCGGGGGTCCTGTTGTGCACAGTACAGGCCTTGGGCCTGGGCAGGGTAAAGTGTGCTTGGTGCTGGCTGCAGGACCCCAGGAATCCTGGACACACAGAGCAGCAGGCACTGGTGGCACGGCTGTGCCTCTGTGGCACCACAGGTGCTGGACAGCGTTGTGGATGAGAGTCTGGCACTCATGCCATGAGTGCTGGCTCTTGGATCATGCTGTGGAAGGACAAATACCAGGCACTGATGCCAGAGGCATCGGGACCTGTGTCATCTTGTAGATGCTCCTGTCGTGGGCCAGAGGAGCACTGGAAGGCCTGTGGGCTGGACTGCCACCATGGCTACTTCTGCAACAGGCACTGGGTTCCAGCTGGTACTGCAGACTGGACACAGGTGGCAATGTGGGTGTGGGTATTGAGCCATGATGGACTCTGGATCATTCCGTGAACACCCAAGGCCATGTGCAGGCCCCATGCTGAGCTGCAGGCAGCAATGCTGGCTTTGCAGTGAGGAGTCCCAGCAGCCATGGGCAGTGGTGCTGATGCTGCAGTAGCAGCAGGTGGAGTATGGAAGCAGGAGCAGCTGTGCCTCCATGCTGCTGCCTCCATGCTGCTACCTCCATGCTGCCACCTCTGTGAGACCCAGCACCTCTGTGCTGCTATTGTGGTTGTGCCTGCTTCACCCCAGATTGTTCTGTCCCTGCAGCCACCAAACGGGGCCAGTTCTGGTCACCCCTTTCCAGCTGGTATGAGTGTCATGTCCCAAACAGCTGGACTGTATCCAGCTGTTTTCTGTGACTCTGCAGCTGCAGGAGGATCAATTTCTTGGTGTCCATTAGAGAAAATTGGACCTTTTTCCCCAGATTTCTGCACTCGCTTGCTGCAGGCTGGGGCAATGATGTCTTTCTGGGGGTGGTTTCCATGTAGATCTCAAACAAAGCAGATTTATGTGTCCAGAGGGCCCAGGGCGTTCACACTTATGTGCATAGCTTCTTTTTCAGGAGGAGGCTGTATCTGCTCCTGCTGGCAGCCCTTGGCTTGTCCCAAGGTGTGTTTGGTGTCTGATATGAGAGCCAGAGCACGCCAGGGCTCTTGCAGAGTCTGACAGCAGCATCCACACGTGGGCTCTGCACATCTGCTGCCTGCTCTGCCGACCCTGAGCTGGGCTCTCTGCTCCTGGAGCTCTCTCCGGGCAGCTGCTACCTGAGCATGCTGTAGTGGCAGCAGACCTGTGTTCTGCTTGTCTCTCACAGCTGAGAATGGCCCATCAGAGGCCTTCCATAGTCTGGCAAGTTGTGGAAATAAAAAGATTCCAAAAGCCAGGTTTTTCTGACGGGAAGGAACTCTCCAAACACCCGGAGCTCAGGAGTTTCTTTGCAAGATTCTTTTACGTTTAGCTCAGACTCCAGTGGAGTTTTGTTTCCCTATGGAAAAAGGAGAAATGGCCTGGAGAAAAGCTGACTTTGGGAATGAAGACTGGAGTGTTACTCTTTCTTGCCACTGAAGACAGCACAGTACAAGGCTTGAATGAGCTGGGTCACTGAGCTGGGTCCCTCAGGGGTGATGGAGAAGACTGTTGCTATGGAGGACATGGTTCTGACTGGCCTTGGTACCCTCAACATCCTAAACATCAAACTGGATTTCTATGGAAACTGTCCCTTCACATCCAGCACACGGCGATGGCTGTCACTGTGTTCTGCCTGCAGCACAAAGACAGCCTCAATGTGGAGCCTGCAGTGTCCTTCACCACAATGAGCTCCTTTTTAATCCCACACCAGTAACAAGTGATGTCAGGTGTCCTGCTATCACTGACCAGTGAATTTGCTGGATCCCTTGAATGCTCCTTGCTGTTGCATGTCTGGGCTCCAGCACCCTGAACTCTCTTAAGAACTTGCAGAAAGCAGGTTTGACAGATGAGCTGTGGCTGACCTTGGAAGCTGCAGGCCTTGAAATGGTGGTTTCTGAGATGCCTGTTCTCTTCCACGGGCACTTGGCACTTTCAGCGATGCTCCATCAAGGAGCCAGCTGGGTCTTGTCTGACACTAACAAATGGTAGTGTTAAGAAGCTTCTCCAGGCAGGTTCAGCACCCGTGGTTTGTTGGGCAGTTCTTGGTGTTGTGGGCTAGGAGGGAGGATTCAGCTGCTGAGAGAAGGTAAGAGCTGCTGGGGTGAGCTAGGCTGTGTGTAACGGGGTTCCCTGGCGTTCTCCTCAGGGAGCCGTACGCCTTCGGGGACGGCCGCGATGCCAGGCGGGAGCGCTCCCCCCTGCGGGGCAGCCCACGCAGGGACGGCCGCAACGGGCGGGACGCCAGAGACACCCGAGACATGCGCGCCCGAGACATGCGCGAGCACAGGGACCCGCGGGACCTGCGAGACCCCCGCGACATCAGGGACCCGCGAGACCTGCGGGACCCTCGCGACATGAGAGACCTGCGGGACCCTCGGGAGCCCTTCTACGATCGATACAGGGACCCACGGGACATGAGAAACCCAAGAGATGCGAGGGACCCGCGGGACATGAGGGATCCGTGGGATATGAGAGACCCTCGGGACCCTATGTACAGGTAACCTCTGCGGGATGCTGATGTGGTGTGACTGGGGTCGGGCACTTAAGATGAGGGAGTTGCTCTGGCTGGGGATGGCTGGGTGCCCGCTGTGTGTCACGTGGGGAGTGGGTGAGTTCCAGCAGTATCTGTGTGAGGCTTTGGCCAGAATCAGTGACTGCAGTGTGGACATCCTTTGCTGCTTCTCTGCACTTGCAGGCGAGAGGAATCTTATGACCGCTACGTTCCCATGGATGACTACTACAGGCACAAGGACGAGTCCTGCTACGAGCGCTACAAGGAGCCCTTTGACAGGGCGCCAGGGGGTTCTGAAGGTGAGGTGCCCACGGTGCCAAGGCTGCTGTATTCCATGGTTCTCTGAGCAGGGCTGAAGGAGATGACCTGCTCTGTCACTGTGACTTGTTTTCAGACCGTTTGAAGCGGGAGGAGCGGCGCCGGGAGGAGCTCTACCGGCAGTACTACGAAGAAATCAAGAGGCGCTTCGATGCGGAGAGGCCTGTGGACTGTTCTGTCATAGTGGTCAATAAACAGACAAAGTAAGAGCAGCTTTATGACCCTTTTTGCTATGGCATGGTAGAAAAAAATGCAATTGAAATTGATCCTACCTGTAAGAGGCTGTCTTACAGGCTGCTGGTGAGGAAGGTGGCTCTAGAGACAAAGCTACAGCTTTGTGCTGCTATGGGAATGTATGTTGGTGAGATGGAGGAAGGGATCTTGTGCTTTACAGTTATTGCCTTCTTGTCCTCTCTGCCCATGTTTTCTTCTCGTTGCAATGTTTGCATCCAAATATTTTGAGCTGAAGCTCCTGCAGACCATGTTGCTTGCAGGCTCGGAGCCTTGGGACACTCACGTGGCCAGCAGGGCAGTTCAGTCCTGAGCATGGTGAGCTTGAAGACCTGGGAGCTCCCAGCTCAGCATGAGCTGTGATTTTTTTGCTTGAAGCAAAGGTCTGCAGGATGTTGAGTGTAGCAGTGGTGGATCTGCAGGTGCTCTGTTGGTGTTAGGCTGCTCTGCTGCAGGCTGGCTGCTCTGCTGCGTGCCCCCCAGATCTCTGCAGGTCTAAATTACCTCCCTTAATGAGTTTGGTTCAAACACATTTGTAAGTAAACAAATTCCTGATGGTGTCAGTTCCTTGGCACAGGCTCTGCCTCTCAGCCCAGCACACATTAGTGATTTATTTCAGTGCAACTGAAAGGGCTGAGCCAGTCCAAGGCTTCATGGTGTTGTGATGGGGCTGCTCCGGTACTGTCCTGCTGAGCAGTGAGAATTTTGGCAGCTGTCGGGAGACCCAGCCTGAGGTGCTGGGGGTGAATGTGCCAGAGGTGCTCTGTCTGAATGTGGCTGACTTGACCTGTGGCTTTGCTCCGTGGCAGGGAGTATGCAGAGTCAGTGGGGCGCAAAGTGCGGGACCTGGGCATGGTGGTGGACCTCATCTTCCTCAACACAGAGATGTCCCTGACACAAGCCTTGGATGATGTGAGCAGAGGAGGATCTCCTTTTGCCATTGTCATCACCGAGCAGCATCAAGTTCACCGCTCTTGCACTGTTAACATCATGTTTGGCACCCCACAAGGTACGGAGGTCTTGATGGGCTTGTGGTCGTGCTGAGCTGTTCAGTGCTATTCAAGCATGCTGCCTTTTCAAGCAGAGGCATACAAGACAGAGTTCATCCTTGCTGTAGCAGCAGCTAATAGTGAGTTGACACCATGTCACAAATGGGAATATAACTATTTGCATGCTTTTGTGGTACTTTATTTGTCCCTTACCAAAGGGACTGTCTCATGTCTGTCGAGGGAGTGTTCTTAGCACCTGGCATGATCAAACCTTTGCAGCTGAAAGCAGCTGTGAACCCCAAGCTCTAGAAATGACTGCATTACTGTGGTGGAGTTCCGAGTGATACCAGTCCCACCTCAGCTCAGCACTTGTGACTTTTGGAGAGTGTGTTTGGAGTGGAACAAATTACAGAAGGGATTCTAAAACCAGGGCATGACTTTGGTTTGGCACCTATGCTGCTGCCAGAGCTTCTTTAGGACCTGAGAGTGTGCCAGATCTGGTAATCCCAGTTGTCACCTCATCCACGGCTCTCTGGAGGTCAAATGTGCCCCCTTGTAGTGCATGTGAGTTTCAGGGAACTCTTCTACAAGTGTTGAAATGAACCCAGGTCCCTGCTAGGAAGAAGAGGGTGGAAGGTTTGGTGTGCTGCTGTGAGCAGGGCCCAGAGTTTTGGGCACTTCTTGGGAGGCAGAGGCTCTGTTGATCTCCTGCTTTGTGTGGTGGAAATAATTACCTCAAAAACTTTAAATGGCAGCTGCAAAAAAAAAAAACCCAAACACTGGAATTGTTCATAATTTGTTGTATCACAGAAGAGCTCCATTGCTGTGTGTTGTGCCAGCGCAGTCAGTGATACTGAGCCAGTGCCCGTCTCTGTTTTGGATCTGTCCCCTCCCCAGTTGTGGATCTATCCAAGGGTTTAGCAACAGAGTGGCTGGAACTGCCTCTTAGAGCATGCAGAGTGTGAGAGGTAGAGGGAGCTGCTTTCCCTGTTAATTGGATGTGAGGCAGGAAAGATGTTTCTTGGGCTGGTAGGAGACCTTCTGAGGGTCCTTGGCTGTGGCAGAGGGATGGCATTGCTGGGTGGCAGCCTTGAACCTGCTGCTCTCTTAAGACACTGAGCTGGTGTTCTGTGCCCAGGAAGCCCCAGAGCACTGCTGGGTGCTTGAGGCAGGGCATGGGGCTAAGTGCATCTTCTCCCTGGCAGAGCACCGCAACATGCCCCAGGCCGATGCCATGGTGCTGGTGGCGAGGAACTACGAGCGCTACAAGACGGAGTCTCGAGAGAAGGAGCGGGAGGAGATCGCCCGGCAGGCTGCCAAGATGGCAGATGAGGCTGTGCTGCAGGAGAGGGAGCGCCCACCCCCCCTGGAGGAAGGGGCCAGAGGGGGGCACCCCCCGGCCATCCAGACGCTGCTGAACCTGCTGGCAGACAACCGCTACCTCACCGCTGAGGAGACCGACAAAGTCATCAACTACCTGCGGGAGCGCAAGGAGCGGCTGCTGAGGGGCAGCTCGGAGCCTCTGCAGGGTGAGTGAGTGAGTGAGTGAGTGGTGGCACTCTGAGCCGGCACAGGAAAGCAGCCCTCGGAGGACAGAGCAGTGGTGGCTTCCTTGTGTGGCTCCTCCCTTAGCTGGGATGGAGCCATCCTTGCAGTGCCGAGACAATTCAGGGCTGGTTTGCCTTACACTGGGTTCTCTCAGGGAGCCAAGGGTCTGCCCTGGCTGGTTTGGGTGCTGCAGGAGGGGCAGCAATTCTGCCAAGGTCTGTGGGCTCCCCAGAGCCTTGCAGCTCTCCTGGTGGAGGGGTGGGTGTCCTTCCATGCCTGTGTCTTGGGTAGCAGTTCCATGCATTTCTTCCAGTGCCCCTTCGAGGGCACTTGCAGAGCTTTAACCCTCTTTCCTTTCTTTAGCAGCACCCATATCAAGGCAGTCTTTGGGGACACCTTCAGGATCATCTCTGGGTGCTCAGCCCAGCCTTCCAAGCTCTCAGTCTCATCAAGGTTCACAGCCTTTGGTCTCTGCTCCTCCTGTGCCAGTGTCCTCTTCTACTCCTCAGCAGGAGCTTCAAGCAAAAATCCTCAGCCTCTTCAACAGTGGAGCGGCAGCAGCTGCAGTAGCCAACAGCAGCCCCGCAGCCTCCACGGGCACGGCAGGCACCACTCCCAACCAGAACTTTGCCGGCGTGGCTGGCGCTCAGCCCCGGCCACAGATGGGTGCTGGAAATTTAAACCAGGCTCAGCAGAGGTTGCAGACTCCCAGCGCACAGATCCCTGCTCTCCCAGGCCCTTCAAGAAATGCAGGTCCAAGGCCTGGAGCTCCTCCACAACCTCAGCCACTCTATGGTCAGCACCAAAATCGCCTGCCAGCGCCTGGCAGCATTCCCGCTCAGAGGCCAGTGTCTTCTGGTATCAACTTTGACAACCCCAGTGTACAGAAAGCCTTGGACACCCTCATCCAGAGTGGTCCTGCGCTCTCCCACCTTGTGAGCCAGACCGTGGCCCAGGGGCGGGCAGGGTCCTCAGCCCAGCAACCCATAGGCTCCTTCCAGCGGCACTACTAAAGCTGAGCAGCCAGGCCCTTTCCCCTCCCCTTGGCCATTCCACACTTAGAGCTGTTTGAAAAGTCTCCTGGCCATGGCACAGGACAGATACTCCTGGATTTGCATGTCCTCTCCTCTTTGGTGAGGGTGCCCCCGGTGCTGCTGAGTGCTGGCAGCACTGCCCTGCCTCTGCCCGGGCTGCTCGGTGGCACTCAGAGGAGCGCTCTGGTCTTGGCAGAATAATGTGCCACAAGTTGCTTTGGCTCATGGGCTGTTTGTGTGGCACCAGCAGCTGCTGCAGTGACAGTCCCCCTGCATTTCCTCACCCCCAGCAGCTGCAGCACCCTCGGGTCACGGTGCAGTCTGGTCTTGCTGCCCTGAGCAAGGTGTCAGGTTCTGAGGAAGCCAGGCAGGGCTGCACAGCAGTACACTGAAGGGCCTCCATGAAGACCCATCCCTGGAATGGGCACTGTGTTCCTTTGGGTTTCCTTAAGCCTTTTTCCAAGGGCGCGTGGGAGGTGCAGGGATGGTGCTGGCAGCTGAGCTCATGAAGCAGCTGCCTGACCACTTCTTGGTAACCCAGGACCACGCCTCGGATCCTTCCGTAGCTGTCAGGTCCCAGCAGGGTGAGGCAGAGAACCTCTCCCCACCTTCCCGAGCTGATGGGAACCAGCAGCACTGGTCGAGGCACTGCAGCACAGCTGAAACACAAAGAGCTTCCAGCCAGGCCCAGAATTCAGACGGTCTCTCGGTTTTCCTACCCCAGGGCAGTGTTCGGATAGCTCGGTTCAGGTTAGCCCATTTGTTCATTTCCTTTCTCACCACCTCGATGTGGAATGGTTGGTTACTGGGGCCCAGCAGCTCCTGAGCTGTCACCCTCCCTTGGAGCACCAGCAGCCAGGTGCCCAGGGTGAGTGTCTGCCCCTCACCTTGCTGTCAGTTGGGGTGCAGAGGCAGTGCCAAGATGCAATAGCACCATTTTGTATGTTTGGTTTTTTTTTTTTTCCTCAACACTTTGGTAGCCACAGCAGGCAGCTGAGTGGGAAACCAGGCAGTGATTCCTCACTGGTTTTTGCCAGAAACTCTTTGATACCAGCACTTGGAGCAGCTCTGAGCTCTGCTCCCTGGCATAGCAACACCAGAGTCCGTGGGCTCCCCACAGCACCAACAGGCACCAGGAGAGCAGTGTGCTCGGAGCAGAGAACTTCCCTGTCCCCGGTGGTTTGTGTTGTAGCATTTTCTCTGTGTGCTGTTTAACAGGAGGACAATACTTTCTAATAAAAAGGCTGGAAAAAGGTTCTGTTGCATTTCTGACCCATGACAGGTCGGGCACAGCTGCCATTCACCGTTCCACCATGTGCCCCAGGCGCTGGATAAGAGGCTGCCAGGTTTAGGGACCTTGCTGTGACCTGCTGTGAGCGGTTCACAGCCTGTGGGGCACTGTTTGGATCTGAGGCACCTCTGGTACCTTTGGATGCTCTTGTCCCTGGGGTGGGGACAGGCTGGAGAGGTGTGAGGCTCTGGGGGCGGGGGTTGGTGGTGGGAGGGGAAGGGAGAGGAGCCTGCTCTGGCAGGAGGGTTGGACTCAATCAATGGAGTCCAACATGCTGTTGGCACAGTGGCAGCTCTACAGCTGCTGTGTTAAGTTCAGGCTATGGCCTGGGGGTGTGTTGATGGGCCTGGAGTTCATAGGACCATTACCTGCAGAGTCTGGTGCTGGATATAAGTCTGTCTGCCATCTTCCCTCTCCTTGCTTCTTTTTTCTTAGATCCCTTTCTCTGTCCTTACCGCCCTGCAGCCAAGGGAAGTGTCTTCGCATGACCATGAGCTGTGGCCCCCTAGGAGCAGCTCTTGCTCTCCCAAACTGCTGCTCCCCCCTAATTAAGGCTTGCCCCTTAATTAGGGAGATGGCAGCAGGCAAGCACAGGAGGCTTCCTGGATCCCCTAGAAGCCAGTGAAAAGTCCCCATGCCGGCAGTGAAGGGTGTAATAAAATCATTTATTGCATTTTGTGCAGACAGGAGTCTAGAAAAATGGATACAGGTAAAGCAGTAAAGCATTAACAGGGAGCATTCAACAGCCGAGGAGCCTCTCCTCCATGGATACCTGCACAGAGAACACGGGGGCCTAACACACGATACTCAAACACCCACGGAAATTAAATGCAAGCCTAATACTGGTGGGTTGGGGTTGGGTTTTTTCCTTTTTTTTAATTATTTCCTTTTTTTCCTTTTTTTTTTTTTTTTTTTTTTTT
>VWZI01020016.1:1823789-1846977 GCA_013396835.1 Psilopogon haemacephalus
TTTTTCCTTTTGGTTTACAATCTGGTTTTATTTACAAGGTTGGGGGGGGGGGTAGGTTTCAACTGAATTGCATTGCTCTGCACACAGATTCTCTTAACACACAAAGCATACTAAGGTCACTACATGTCTATTGAAATATTGCACTGGAAGAAAAGTCACTTGAATGTACAGAGAACATCTAAGCTACGGTGGGTCGGAGAGCATCGACTGAGCCGACTGTGGGGACATTCAGAACAGATATTGCACGTGGAGCACGAAGTGGTGTCCCCAGCAGCAAGCAGACCCTTTGGGCTTGCCGCTGGTTTTTAGTCCTGCTACACAGAGGAGGGTCTTGACTCTTCTAGTGCAACTCCTACCCTTGTGCAGTGTGTGCCTTCATCCTTCCTGCCATCCAGCCAGGGACCCGCAGCTGCCCAGGCTGGGCTGGTCACCTCCTGTGAGTGCTGACCGGTGGCTTTTTTTTGCCACAGTGCCCTGAGATGCTGTAGCTGTACCGGCGGGGAGCGGGCAGCTCGGTGCTCCCACGGCAGGGATGCCAAAGGCGGCACCCGGCCGTGGTTCCGTGTGCTCCCCGCCTGCCGCAGGCCACCGCCCTGGCACCCAGCACTGCTCCCAGCAGCAGCCTGCCTGCAAAACCCACCTGGAGGTCAAGACCTTCCTGTCTGGAACAAAAACCAAAAGCTTGCCTGCGCCTGTGCCAGGGAGGAGCTCGCACGGCTACCGCAGGAGGATGCTGTCTTCACCAGGGTGGAACGGCGGAAGGGTGCTCCAGGGGAAACCGAACACTCGCAGAGGCCGAACGTGCAGGGCTGGGTTTGTAAACTAACATGCAGTGCTGTCTGCTAAAACTGGCCCTCTGCACCCCGCCTGAGAGCTCACTGCGGAGCTGGCACCGTTCTGCCACAGCCAAACTGCCTGGCAGAGGGTGCAGGCAGCCCTGACTCTGCCCAGAGCTGTGCCCCTGCTCTTGCTGGAGGATGAGGAAAGGGTTTGGAGTTTTTTTTGTTTGTTTTTCTTGGGTTTTTTTTGGCAGCAGCGATGGGTTGGGCTCGCCTGTCTGCTCCCGAGGGGGGAGCTGGGGCTGTGCTTTACCGGGGAAGGGGTCAGAGTGGTGCTGAGGGGCGTTGGGATGCTGGGGAGGCAGTGATGCAAAACCTTCAGCGCAGAAGCGTGCCCTGGCTGGCTGTGTCCCCACTGCCCTGCAGCCCTGTCCCTGCGTACCCCTGCAAACGCCGAGCTCGCCACGCTCCTGGAACTCGCTTCCAGAGCACAGACTGCGGCACGGAGCGGTGCAGCCACGCAGGGAGCTGAGCTGAGCAGCACAAAGTCTGCCTTGGGCGGGGTCTGCAGCTGGAGAGAAGGGAGGCACTTTGGGAGGGACGGCGATGTAGGAGCAAGGTGTGAGCAGGCACAGATGTGCATCTGGGACTTGGTTTTGGTCTGGGCGCCTGTCCAAGGACTATCTCAAAACAAAAAACAACCCAACTAACACCAAATACCTCACTGCTTTGTATCCAAGCAGCCGCACACAGCTTTGGCCTGGCCCTGGAGGAGCGGAAGAGAGAGTAGGTACTGAAGTCATCCAGTGCAGAGGGAGTTCCCTGCTCCTGGGAGCCATGCTCAGCTGGCAGGAGGGACGAGCAGGGGCTGGACACTGGCACCATCCAGGGCTGCCCGTGGGGAGACTGCGGCAGCAACCGCTCCCTCGATGCCAGCTGGGGAGGCTGCAGGTCATGTAGTGTCCACTGAGGTGTGGGGGGCAGAGGGGAGTGCTTCAGTACAGGGGCTCAGTTCTGGCTGGGGGGGGGGNGCAACCGCTCCCTCGATGCCAGCTGGGGAGGCTGCAGGTCATGTAGTGTCCACTGAGGTGTGGGGGGCAGAGGGGAGTGCTTCAGTACAGGGGCTCAGTTCTGGCTGGGGGAGCCAAGAGAGCAACTCTTAGCAGGCTGCACTCTGAGTGGAAGCTCAAATCTGCTGTGAAACAAGTTCAGAATAGTCTGCGATTTCTTTTCCCTGAAAACTCCTAAGAAGCTAAATTGAGAAGAGGATGAACCTGTGACCTGGCCCTTTCCCAGGGGTGCTGGTGGCTGGGGAAGGCTGCAGCCTTTTGGTGGGCAGTGGTGGGGTGCCCGCTTTGTGCAGGAGCAGCCTGTGTCTGCTCTCCATGCCCCGGCCCGCTGCTAGCAGAGCCCTGCATCTCTCAGGATAGATATAGATCTCTATATATAGACTTCATCTGGTTCTATTAACATAAATATGATCACTTTAAAAATACACGACTGTATTATGTACACTATGTACAGGGGCCGGGGCANAAAGGTAGGAAGTGTTGGAGCTGTCCTGTGTGCCCTGCTGCCCTGACATAGGGCTGCCCTGAGTGGGCAGGCTTCATGCCATATTGGCTGTGGGGCCAGTGCCTGGGCCCTAGCCAGTTGAGGGGATGCCACGGTGCTTGGGGGTGGGCAGCAGGACCCCTACAGCAGCCCCTTGCTGCGGGGTCTGGCCCTGTCAGACCAGGCAAACACTTTGCCTATGTTCAAAAACTATGCACGGATCCAGACTGTTCTATAGGGCTGGGGCCAGGCCAGCAGCAAAGCCCTGGGGAGCAGCAGGGGAGCACAGTGGGGCATGGGAGGGACCCAGATACACACATGGGTGCTGGGACCAGCCTGGCTGTCCAGTGCTGGGGACCTGAGGACCCCCAGTCCCCGAGTGCAGAGTGGTGGGAAGCTGAGGGACATACGACAGGTTGGGACTCGTCTGTGCCAAGAGCAGGCACCGGTGCCTCACGGGGTCAGAGACTCCCCAGGCAGCTCCAGATGGCCACAATGTGGCCTCTGCTTGGCTCCAGGCCACAACCATGGCACAAGCACCAGGGAAAAGCAAGCCTGGAGTCAGCGGGAAGAGGGACCAGGAGCACCCACCCAGCCCAGGCCAGCTCCGGTGCTGTCGTGGGAGCTCCGCTAGGGCTGCCCCCCCCGCTCCACCCTCTGCCCCCTCCAAACCAGCACTCTGCATCTCCGCAAGCTCTGCCTGTGGCCTCCAGAGACGGGCAGCACTGAGTCAGCAGCACGGAGTGGATGTCCAGGTCCATCGTGGCGAGGGGCAGCCAGGGGTCAGCGCCATGGGAGGCAGCCCTGGGCACCGCCAGAGGTGGGGAGAGGAGCGTCCGGCAAGGAAAGTCGTGCTGGTGGCCTCTCTCTTCTCCCTGTGCCTCAGCGGGGAGGCAGGGCACGGGCACAGGGCACGGGCGCGTCCAGCCAAGCTCCACGCAGGGGCAGCGGCAGGGCAGAGCCCAGCGCCCGTCTGGGCACGGCCACATCCTGCCTGGCCAGGGCCCGCGGGCGGCGGTGCTGGGGCCGGGCGGCGGTGGCGGCGGCCGCGGTACTCTGTCTGTATTTATGTACAAACAAGGACAGCAGTGCTGTGATGTCGCAATGAGGAACAGCTGCTCTGGTGCTGGATGCTCCCGGAAGATCTGGTGCTGCAGTTCGCATGGAGAGGTCAGGGGCACGGCCGAAGCCAGGTGAAGTTTCTGCGCACCGGTGCCATCCGGCCTGCCCTCCTCCCTCCAGCCGCGGTGCAAGGGGTGGCAGGGCTCAGCGTGCACACAAACCTCTCTGCACGCCGGGTTTCAGGAGTAGATGGTGATGACCTCCCGGCCCCCACCACGCACCAGGAGCACTCGGTCCAGGTGCTCTGTCAGCACCTCCAGGAACTCCATGTCTGTGCGGCCGTCAAGGAGGGCCAACGCCACAGCAGAGCGTGGGCACAGCCCAGCCCCACGTCACAGAATCACAGAACTAACCAGGCTGAAAAGACCTCTAGGATCATCGAGTCCAACCTATCACCTAACCCTTCTAATTAACTAACCCGTGGCACCAAGTGCCTCATCCAGCCTCCTCTTAAACACCTCCACCACCTCCCCGGGCAGCCCATTCCAATGCAATGTAGAACTTCTTCCTAGCGTCCAGCCTGACCCTGCCCTGGTGCAGCTTGTGGCTGTGTCCTCTTGTTCTGTCACAGGGTGCCTGAGTGAAGGGCCCAACCCCACCTGGCTACAACCTCCTTTCAGGTAGTTGTAGGGAACAATAAGGTCGGGGGAAGCCAAACCCACTGCACCAACAAGCTCACTCCAGAGCCGGCATCTCAAGGCTCCATCACCCACCCCATGTGTGTCAGCTCTGCCTGCCAGGCAGGATGCTGCCAGAGCCCACCAGGGGCAGGAGGGGTGTGGGGGAGTCTGGGGTCTGCTGCTAAATCTCTCCCCCTTGGCACTCGCTTGCAAGAGCCACCAGCTTTGGTGAGAGCCATGGCCCCTGCAGCCCCTCCCCAGCAGCAAAGCGGTGTGGTGCCAGTGCCAGGGCAGTCACCCAGCAGGAAGGATACAGTTCTCATCCCCTTTCCGGTTGCGGGGAGGCCCTGGCATGTTCAGCAGGACCAGTTTGGCATCCAAGGACTTCTTCACAATCACTTCGTTGAGCCTCACAGCCGTGTGCATCCTCCGCACGTTAGACTGGTTCCTGGGGGTGATAGCAGAAATGGGCACAGGGCTGGGCACAGGGCCCCACGCTAGACCAGAGGGACTACAGCATGACCTCGGGGGTGCAGAAAGCTTTGCTAGGTGCAGCTGCTGGTGGCTCCGTGCCTGTATTGTTGGCCATGAGCTGTGGGACCATACACTATGCCCACAGGCTGCAGCTGCTCAGGGCTAAGCTCTGTGGGAGTGGGCAGGAGCAGCCAGCACCACCATCACTATTGGGTGCCCAAGCCCAGGTTTGCAGGCAGGTCCCAGCAGCCTCACAGGGCGGGCAGGGAGCAGCACATGGCACAGGTACTGCATGGCACAGTCTGCATGGCAGCCATGGCCCCCACATACCCCCCCAGGTAAGCTGGCTCACATCATGCCAGCAGCCACTGAGCCACCCTCATCCATGAGGGCAACCACGATGGCCTCAGCTGTGCCACTCCATGAACAGTGACCCAGCTCCCCAGCCCCTGCCCAGGACCTCCCACCCAGCCAAACCCAGACTTACAGGTTCTCCCACTCCCTGCCAGGGGCACGGCGAGGCCAGGGGAAAGAGAGAGAGAGAGAGAAGAGGTGAGTGCCAGATGTGCATCCCAAGTCCCCACAGCACATACTGCTCAGGCAGCTGTCCCCCACAGGGACACACCCCACTCCCACCCAGCCCCTCCCCAGGGGTGAGCTCAGGCCACCCAGGCCCCTTCTTGAGCAGAGACTGAGCTGGTGCTGGTGGGGCAGGCAGGGATGGCCAGGGACACGGGGCACGGGTGGGAAGGGGTGGCAATTGGCAGGGCCATACGGCTTCATGCTGAATAAGTCCTTGATGCCCTCGGGGCTGACAGGGCTCTTGCTCTTGTTCTTCTCTGCAGCAGACTTCTCCTTGGTCCAGGTGAGATGCACCTTCTCTGGGGCTGCCTCCACCTCATCCCCAGGGGACTGGGAGCTGCTGGAGAAGCTGGTGGCATTTTTGTCGTGGATGAGCTGGACCTGCAGAGAGGAGATGGGGATGGTGGGCAGAGGCTGGGGGCAGCCACCCGCCCAGAGCCATCCCGGTGCAGCCACTCACCTCCTCCTCCGGCTTCTCTTCGCCGTCTCCCGCCTGCTCCTCGGGGACGTTGAGGCGCAGGCGTGTGTTGGCAGGGTTCTTGCGCCGGATGGAGCCACGGGACTCATCCGTGATGCTCTGGATCTGTACGGGACAGGCTCAGCCAGGGCGGAGGGGCAGAGGAGCGAGGGCTTGGCCAGGCAGCCCCCAGCCCGGGCTCCCCGCGGGGCACCGCCGGCACGGGTGCCAGGTGGCAGCCAGCAGCAGCCTGTCCTGCGCTCACCTCCCGCTCCCGCTCGTTCTTGGTGAGGTGCATTTGCTTGAGGATCTGCGAGCGCTGCTCCATCACCAGTGTCTTCTCGTAGGTGTAGGCGGAGATGTCGCTCTCGTGCTGCGGGGGACACACAGGATGCGTCGTGGGGCAGGGGGAACCGCGCCCACTGCTGCCTGCCTGGCCCTGCCTGTCTCCGTGGATCTCAGTGTCCTCCTGTGGCAGGGACTGCCTGGCTCGCTCACGCGTGGGCCCCTAGGCTGGGGGTCGTGCCCCATCCCAGCGCTCACCATCTCCACCACCTCCACCTCCGCGGTGATGCGCAGGTGGTACAGGAATGTGGTCAGGTCCTTCTTCATCTGGATGCTGTTGTCATCCATCTGTGCCACCGTGAAGATCCGCATCTTGCACTTGCGCCACACCTGTGCGGAAGGGAGGGATGGGCACGGGCATGGCCCGATGGAGACAGCCACAGCCGCGCCCCACACCGCCCCACGGCGCGGGGCCCGAGCTACCTTGTGGTGCCGCAGGAGGAAGGGCAGCAGCATGAGCATCCCCCCGTCGTGGACGATCCACCAGACATCGATGTGGCCCTCTGAGAACCGCTCCTGGTTGCCCGGGAACATGGCGACATTCTTGGCCACCAGCAAGGCCAGGTGCCCGGCTGTGGTCTCTCGCACCAGCTCTGGGAGGGGAAGGGCCACGTCAGCCGAGGTGGCAGCGCCCCCAGCCTGGCAGCTCCTGCCCTCCGCGCTGCCTACCGATGAAGTTCCTCCAGGTCTGGTGGTCCTCCTTCTGGCGCCAGCTGCGGGGCCAGCCCACCAGCACGGTGTTGTGCTGCAGCCCGCCCAGCCCGCTGGACTGGATGAGGTGGGACATGCCATCGCGCAGGTTGGACGAGATCACCACCTGGCAGAAGCCCTTCACCTTCTCTGCCTCCATCAGGCGGCGGATGGACTGGCGGGAAGAGAGGAGCGGGGGGGATCAGAGGCCACGGGGCACGGGGATGCCCTGGCAGTGGCGCCCTGGCTAGGCACGGCGTGGGGAGGAGGCTCTGGGTGCAGGTCCCCACGGGGTGCCCGGGACTCTGCACCCCACAGCTGATCGGCGGCTCCGGGCTGCGGGGGGTGAGGCTCGGCGGTGAGCGGCGCTGGCACACGGCTCTGCGCCGTGCCGAGCCGAGGGTATCCCTGTGCCAGGGCTCTGACGGGCAGCGCCGCGGCAATTAGAGCTATTTACTCAGAGAAATTATAAGGTCTGCACGGGGGAGAAGCTGTTTGCTGCCGAGGCTTTAATCTCATTAACGTGCCACCGGCTGCGGCGGCGGCAGGGCAGGGAGAGCTCTCCCTCCGGTGGGGAAAGGTCTCATCTCCCAGCCCTGCCTTCTCCCTCCAGTGGGGAAAGGTCTCATCTCCCAACCCTGCCTGGCACTGAGGCCATGGGTGGGGGCTGCGAGGGTCGTGGGGCAGCTGGGAGGCTGCTCAGCCCAGCAGCACAGCAGGCCCTGCCCAAGCACCATGCTGTGCTGGGCCATGTGGTGCTGTCCCATGCCTTGTCCAGCCCTGCAGCAGCTGGACAAGACTGAGACCAGTGCTCAGCTGGTGCTGAGGAAACAGGCAGGGGTCTGGAGCTCCCCTTGGTGCCTTGAGCAGTGGTGAAGTGTGAGGTCTCTGGGCTCTTCCCAGTGCCACCCCAGCACCTTCATGGCCAGGTCTGGCCATTGGGGTACAATGCTTCCAGGCTCCTAGAGACAGCAGTGGGCACCTACTGCCAGAGCCCCAGATGGCATGGGCAGCTCTCACCTCCTCTGCCCTCTGTGCCTGTGGGTGGTTGTCCAGGAAGGTCCCTTCCAGCACAGAGGCCACAATGGTGAGTCCCTTGCCAGCCTTGAGCTGCGATGTGAAGGAGAGGAGCTGTGGGTGCACCACATTTTGCTCCTGATCCCCACGGACCAACACCAGCAGCTGCGGCCTGGAAGAAGAGGGCAGCAGTCAGTGCCCACGTTCTGGCCACCTCCCACCACGGACCCCTGGTGCCCCAGGCCCCTGGGCTCTGGCCTCACCTCCAGTTCTTGGTGTGGGGAGGTCCTTCCTCCAGCCGCAGCAGGGCATAGCGGGCAGCACTCAGGGACAGCCCACGGATGCCATCGCCCCACTCCTTCTCTGCCCTGTGGCAACAGGCACCACATGAAACATGCCCACAGCGGGCCCACGGCTCTGGCTGCTGAGCACCACCCTGGCACCCTGGATCACCCCAGGGCAAGAAGCCCATGCCAAGGGGCAAGGTGGGTCTGTGGTCATTGGCTGGGGTCTGCAAGCCATGGCCACTCTTACCCTCTGTACTCGATGTATTTGTAGATGAGGCCAGCGATCAGCATGGCCACCAGCGCGTAGTACCAGGAGCAGATGAACATCAGCGCCAGGCAGAGGCTCATGCCCAGGAAGGACAGGGTCCTGCCAAGAGCACCGTGCTGTCACAGCAGCGCCAGGGTCCCTGGCCTGAGGTGGCCCAGGGTGGGTGACAGGACCCCTGTCCTGCTGGTGCCCAGCCCAGGGCAGCTCACCAGTGGTAGTAGCGGAAGCGAGGTCGCCAGTTGGGTGTCCGCAGCAGTGTCTGCACCGCGCACGCCAGGTTGACGAACATGTAGCACATGAGGAAGAACCTGTAGGAGAGAGCACAGGGCTGAGCCAGGCATGCCAGGATGGACCTGGCCTCCAGCCCACATCTGTGGTACTGCCCAGCCCCAAGGTCACCCCCCAACAGAAGCGCAGCTGGGTCCACAGAGCCACCAGGTCCAGACACGCAGGGGCCCTGGGCTCTCTCTTTCCCCAGGTGGGGTTAGGGGCATCCCCCCCTCCCCAGGGAGCAGGGACACACATGTGCCACCCTCCTGACCAGGGCAAGGGGCATGGGCCCACCAGCCGCTCACGAAGGTGCAGGTGGACAGAGCATGCTGCCTACATGGAGAGGATGGGAGCCACCTCGTCCAGGGAGGCGATCAGGATCCCGATCTCGCAGATGCAGGCTGTGAGCAGCAGGGCCCATGTTGGCTCTCCGTTGGCTTTGCCGTGCCCAAAAACCTGGCGGTGGGAGGACAGGAGAGGTGAGTCAGGGCTCTATGATGCCAGCACCATAATAGCCCCAGTGGGGCCAGACCCCCGCACTCATCCAGCCCTGCTTGTGGGCAGGGACCAGGTGCACTGAGGCTGCGTAAGCAGGGTCACAAACTGCCACACATCCTGTGCCATGGAAGTGACCCCCAAGGCTGGTGGGACTGGCACCCACTGACGGTCCTGCCTCCTCCCAGCAGACCCCACAGCCCTCCCTGCACTCAGAGCATCCTCTGTACCCCCGGGATCTCCACCCAGGTACAGGTCCCAGCTCAGCGTAGCCGCAGCCACCCCGCACTGGGGACAGAGACGCTGCCGGTGGAGAGTGGCTCCTGTTGTGGCTGCGGGGACACGGCGAGGTGGGGGGGTCTGGGCACAAGGGAGGGGGCAGGGGCGGGTGTCCGGATGCATTAGAGGGTGGTGAGGCAGGAGCGAGCGGGAGCCGGGGCTGGCGGGGTGAAGGAGGAAGATAAAATTAGCTGCCTCTGCCCCGGGGGGAGCTGTCGGCTCGGATTTGCAGAGCGGAGGCTGTGGGAAGGCGTCCGCCGAGAGCGGCAGAGAAGCGCACGGCAGCGGGGGGAGGGCAGCCTGACCTTTCCCGGCACCCTCCCGCCGACGGCGCGGCCAAGCCCACTTGGGCAGCACAGCTGCCCACAGGTCTGCCATGCCGGTGAGAGGCGCAGCTGCTGGGGCTGGCAGTGCCAGGCTCGGGGGTTCCTACCCTGAGGAAAGGCACGATCCCATCCCTGGAGATGGCTTGCAGGAGGCGGGGGGCTCCGGTGAGGCTCTGCAGCCCGGCCCCACACGTGGAGAAGAAGGAGCCGATGACAATGACCCATGGGGACGGCCATGCCAGGGTGCCAACCACCAGGTTCCCATTGACGGCTTCACCAAACCTGTGGGGCACCAGCATCACCCAGGGCTAGGCCCCAAGAGTGCCAGCACTGCAGTGGCACAAACAGCCCCCGCAGGACAGCCACCAGCAGACACTGCTGTGGGGGGAGAGGAGAGGACCGGGAAAGGCCTGCCCCAGCTGCCAACAGCCTCCACCCTATGCAAGAGGTGAGCGAGGGAGAAGGGTCCCCCCCTGCCAGTGACTGTGCCTGGGAGCAAGGGCAGGGAGGTGGGATGGGAGACCCTAGCCCCTGTGCCAGGAGGAGGCTGACTCAGGCTGCGTGCAGCTGGGGCTGTTTGTGTTGGTGCTGGCGACCCAGAAGTGTCACCTGCCGTGTGTGGTGAGCAGGGTGCCCCAGATAGGCAGCACAGGCAGCTCTGCCTGTTGACAAACAAGCACTGCCTGCAGCCCCCGAGCTGCGGAATGAAGCAAAGCACACTCAGGGCACACACAGACTCCCAGTGCCTGTCACAGCCCCACCTGAGAGCCCCCACCCCAGCCCTCCCACCCTGAGACACTCATGGACCCTACACTCGGTGTATCCTGGCTGCAGCCCCAGCCCCAGCCCATTCCAGGGGGCTTCTCCTGGGGGGCTGCCAGGCTCCTCTGTCCCTGCCTCACAGCCCCAGGACACTCACTTGTCACGCAGGACAACCCCCTCGATGCAGGCCCCGAAGAGAACCACGGAGCTGATATCTGCCAGATAGTCAAGGAGAGACGAGAAGACACAAAGCCCCATCTGCCCACCTGCCCCTTTGCCAGCAGAGCACCACAACCTCTGTCCCAGCCCGAGGTGGCACAGTGAGCCCAACCAGCCTCGGTTCGGCAGCCAAGCTCCGAAGGATACAGACGGCAGAGGTGGTGGCAATGGCCAGGATGGTGCCTGTGGGGATGGACTTCTGGGCATCTCGCAGGTCTCCGGAGCGGTTGGAGCCAGCCATGATGCCTGAGGAGAGAGGGGATGGTGCCAGGAGGGGCAGAGCCACAGCCCTCGCTGGCAAGATGGCTCATGTGGGGCACCACACAAACCCCGGCTGCGGCACAGCACTGGCTCAGCAGTGTGCCAGGATGGAGAGCAGGCTCACAGCTGGCAGTGGAGCAGGCACTGCTGTGGCTCAGGGCCCCCAGCCCACTCCTTCCATCTTCCTCAAACCGCAGTCTGAGGCCACTCAAGCATTAGGCTCAAAATGCTCTTAAGTGACTTGTCTCATTAGCCCTTAATTAGCTCAAGCGGGGACATGGTGACTGCAGCAGCGGCAGGATCCAGCCCCGGCGCTGCTCTGGGAAGGCAGGAGGCCAGACTGGGACAGAGCTGGCACCAGCAGACGTGGCACAGCCCAGGGGACAACTCGTGCTCCTCGGGGTGACTGTGGCACTGGACGGGAGGGTGGCAGGGCCCGTGTGCCATGGCCCGTGTGCCATGGCCCGTGTGCCATGCGGTGCCACAGCACCCACCTGCCTGCCACCACCTGGGACAGCCCTGGGGGTGCCACCAGCGCTGGCACCCGTGGAGCTGCGGGTGGGACCCGGCAGCTGCACCCTCAGCATCTCGGCAAGGGGGCTGGGGTGGAGGGGGGGGCCCTGCCGCCCCCGGGGAGCTATAAATACCGTGGGACGGCAGCCTGGCGCCGAGCGGCACCGCCAGATCTGGGGCGCGGGTGGCTGCGGGGGAGGGGCAGGCTGCCAGCCACCCCCGCGCCCCACATCCGCCACCCAGCACCGGGGGCAAGCACACGTGGGGCTCGGCAGGAGCCTGCCCGCTGGCACGTGTGCCAGGCGCTGCCCGCCGCGGCTCCCACCTGTGACCGAGGGGAAGTAGATGCCGACCAGCAGGGTGAAGTAGGAGGTCATGTCACTGAAGACGTAGGGCTGGTCCATGTCCACCGGCGTGTCGGGGGC
Source organism: Psilopogon haemacephalus (assembly GCA_013396835.1). Classification (NCBI taxonomy): domain Eukaryota; kingdom Metazoa; phylum Chordata; class Aves; order Piciformes; family Megalaimidae; genus Psilopogon; species Psilopogon haemacephalus. The sequence continues at coordinate 1,835,535 of VWZI01020016.1, forward strand.
GCTGACAGAGGGCAGCCCTCTCTTCTCCACGATCACGCCCTTGGTCAGATACGAGCTCCACAGGTTCTCTGTGAGGAGCCCCGCGTGAGCTGGCGGTGCCCAAGAGCAGCCTGCACCCCGCACAGCAGCCTCCTGCACAGCACTCTCCTGCCACAGCTCAAGGGGATGGAGCATGAGGGCACCCTGCGGGCAAGCAATGGTCCCCAGCCTGGGGGACGGCCACGCAGGTGGGCAGCCAGGGCAGGTCCATCCTGACACCGGTGCCATCCCTGCAAGATACTGGAGCAGCTGACAGGGGATCGCAGCAGCAAATAATTAAGAGGGTAATATAATTAATGCTGATCAACACAGGTTTAAGGAAAGTGGATCGTGTCAGAGTAACTTGCTAATGGTTTTGATGGGATTACGAGCACAGGGCTGATGTAACAGGCTTAGAGTCCCTCCCTGTGCTGCCTTGGCCACAGATCCTGCTGCAAAACTGGAGCAGCAGAAAGCAGCCAGCAGCCGGGCACAGCGCGGAGCAGCCAACAGCCCTCAGCATGGCACTGCAAAAGGGCCCAAAGGAGGCCCACCAGGACCAGCCCCGTGCACCTCTCCCCAGCTGCATCACCTCCCCTGACCACTCCGGGGTGATAAATGAGGCTGGCAGCTCCCAGCCACACAGCCCTGCCTGGCTTGTCCCTCTGCAAAGGTACCATGCAGTGCCAGGGACACAGCCAGCCCCAGGCACCTCTACCAGGACCACATGGTGACACTCCATCCCCAGGCACTGCCAGCCTGGTCATTGTGACCACCTATTGTCCCAGAGCTACATCAGATGCAGAAGCCTTTGGTATTGACTGCTCCGAACAAGACTGGCCAGGGGGCTCTGCATCCCCTCCCCAACAGGGCAGTTGCCAGCAGGAGCCAGCTCTACCCAGCAGACAGGGACCCTTTATCTGGCTCATGAGACCTCGGTACAGGATGGCATCAGGACCTCCCAAAACCCAGCAACTGCACTCCACCACATCACTGTGGCACAGCCTGGCAGCCCCAGCCCCAGGCACTCAGCAGTGTCTGAACTGCACCTGGGTCCATGCAGCTGCTGTGAGAAGAACAGGCTGGAACTGTCCCACAGCCATCCTGGCACCAGATGGTGATGCAGCCAGGGCTGCCCCATGGCAAGTGCCAGCCGTTCCCAGGCACCCCAGCTCCTGCTCTGTTCCATGGGACCCACCAGAGATGGGGCCACCATAAGCTCACTGCATGCACCCAGCATGCTGCACAGTCACCACCATGACACCTGCCTGGCACCTCCTGCTCCGGCTGCAGCATTGGAGAAGGACTGATCCTGCTCACAGCTCTGCAAGCCCTAACGCCCACCTGGGTACCCCTAGAGCAGGTCCTGCCAGCGTAGCTCTGCAAATGCTCCCTAAGTGTGGCCCTAAGCATTGTCCTCTGCCAGGCACCGTGGAGCACAAGTGCCTGGTGAGTGTGGCAGCAGCTCGAGAAAAGCAGGTCAGGAGTGGCTCCTCCCCACAGCCCCACGAGCCTGGCTGCGGCCCTGGCCACGCTCCCAGCACGGCTGCGGCCACAGCAGCAAAGTGTTCCCAAGGGACAATCACTCCTTGCAAAACCTCAGATCGATACCAGCCTCTCCCAAGGCCAAGAGGAAGCAGAGGGAGGATTTATTCCTCCCCAGCCTCTGAGTCTCCTTCGGAGCTGTCCTGCTGCAGCCTGACTGGCACAGACCACACTCGGGCAGCAGCAGTGCACAACTCGGTCGCCTGGTGCAAGAATCCATCCTGCTGCCCAGCACAGCTCACTGCACCCAACGGGCAGAGCAGCCTATGGCAGCTATCACCCACATGCCCACTCCTGGACACAGCACCACCCACCAGCCCCACAACCTCTGCCAGGCACACCCAAGGGGATGGTCACCCAACTGCACAATGGCCCCATGTAGAACCAGCCCCCTCTGGCAACCCTGCCAGTGGAGCTGCCCAGCAGGCACAGTCACTAACCCACCACAGCTCCCCTGGGGCTTGCCCTACCACCTCCATCCCCTTGCCTTCACCCCCATTACCCTGTCCTTGCTTCTTCATATGTATTCCTCCATCCCTACTCCTCCACCCCAGTGCTGTGCCCACCTTGGATGAGGCCACTGGCAGCACCAGGGATGCCCTCGATCTCGGTCACGTTGTTCATGGCGAAGTACTCATCGCAGGTGGCATTGAGGAAGCGGGAGGTGCAGAAGAGCTCCCACAGCTTGGAGCCCACCGTCTCGTTCCCTTCCACCACCATCTTGGTGCAGAGGTCAAAGCCATGGCGGGAGAGGGTCCTGTTGCCCAGGAGGCAGATCCTGGTGGGGAGCAGGCAACTCAGACCCAGGTCTGCACCTCTGGCCCCGCTGGCACCGCTCCGGCTGCTGTACTCACGGGAAGCTGGGTGGGTCGAAGGCTGACTTGATGACCCCGGCATAGATGGCGAGGATGGAGAGGATGACACAGCCCAGGAAGACCAGGGCAAACTTGTTGACATACTTGACCCCCACGAAGACCACGGTGGCCATGCAGGTCAGCACGCAGGTGCCATACACGCGCATGTTGTTGAGCATCGCTGCCGCCTCCCCGCTGGCATCCTCTGCCTTGAAGATGGCCATGGCTGGGAAGATGTAGGCCTGGGGGAGAGTCACAGCATCACCACCCAGTGCTGGCACCCAGAGAGAGGACCCTGGGAAAGGGTCCCTCAGCCTCACGTCAAAGCCTCAGGAGTAGGAAGCACAGGCAGGCAAGGGTAGAGCTGCCCTGCCAGGACCTGAGCCCCTGGCACGGCACTGGGGGAAGCACCAGGCACATACCAGCAGGATTTCGATGGTGCCCAGGATGTACATGGCACCAGCAAAGGTGGTGCCCAGGTAGAAGCAGAGCCCAACAGCTCCACCAAACTCAGGTCCCAGGGAGCGTGAAATCATGTAGTAGGAGCCACCAGCTGCCAGAAAGAGCAAAGATGGGCCCCAGCTAGACCCCAGTGGCACCCCAGCCCTGCCAGGGCAGGCTGGAGCCAGGGCAACCCTGGACCCTGCTCCAGAACAGAGCAAGACATTTTCCCAAGGGCCCTGGAGCAGCAGGAGCAATGTGCTGACAGAGCCCTTGCCTGGGAGCTCAGCAACCAGGTGGGGATGGCTTCGGGGATCTGTCCCCTGGGGCACCAGTCAGGCCCAGGGACATGGCCACGCCCTGCTCCATCCTCCCAGAGGAGCCTTTAGAGCTGGGCTGCCAGGATCGATGGTCCCACTGCGGCAGCAGGATGATGAATGGCTTTAATTACACCCTGTGCTGGGGCTGTCAGTGCAGTGCCCAGCCAGGCTGGCACAGCTCACTCGGGCTCTGGGGCTGAGCACACTCTGGGAGAGGCAGGCTGGGGACACCCACAATGCCAAACCCCACCGGTGCCTCCCCTGGGGTAGGAACCCTACACAGCATCACCCTCGAGTCTGGCACAGCTTGGGGTAGCCATGGGAGCAGCTGCCCTTCTGCCCAGCCCCCGGTGCCCGGCACGCCCAGCTCCCCACCCTGCTGCCAGCAGGTCTCCCTGGCTTCCCCGCGGCCTCCCAAGTCTGGCAGAGGGTGGAGCCGTGGCTGGCGGCTCTCGCTGCCATCTGCACTTCACGGCTCTGGGGACGGGTGGTGGCTCCAGCTCTGCGCTCCCCCAGCCACGGGAACCCATGCGGGCTGGTGGCAGATGCCGAGGAGCTGCTGCCGGTGACATCCCCGGCAACGGGCAGCTCAGCTGGCACAACCCGGGGAGCGAGGCAGCCTGGAGGCTGCTCTGTGGGAACAGCCCTTTGGTACCCAGGTGCCCAACCCACAGGAAGGCAGCTCCCCTTGAGCCCAGCACACACAGAGAGCCAGGGCCGGGTCCTACCTGGCACCACGCCGTTGGTGGCAATGGCACTCATGGAGATGGCTGTCAGCATCGTCTGTGGGAAGGAAAAGCCAGGTGGGCACCGTGCAGTGCCCATTCCTCACTGGAGAGGAAGAGCAGGGAGTGGGAGGAGACTCGAGGTCACATCAGGACATGGGGCTCCCCCAGGCCGTGTGGAGATGTGCCACAGAGCCTGGAGTGGAGGGAGGGAGGGAGGGAGGGAAGGAGGGAGGAATGGAAGGATGATGGACAGGCAGGGCTTGGAGGGACCAGAAGCATGGCAAGGAGAGTTCCCAGACTGCCAAGGACAGCACCCTCAGCTTCTGCCCTGGGGTCACTGTCCTGGACAGGTGGGTCACTGCAGCAATGGCATGGACAGAGGACTCTCCCACCACCCCCCTCCCACACAGCAGCTTCAGTCTGGGTCATCACTTGTGCACTGTTGTGCTGTGGATTGCTTTGGGAAGCTGAATGCTTCTCCTCGCTCAGAGTGGGGCAGGGGAAGAGGCAGGGGCAGGGCAGGGTGACCCGGTAGCCAGTGCTCCTTTCCACAGCCTGGCCAGCCCAGCTGGTGGGCCCCAGCCCCCAGGCAAGGTCCACAGGGGTTCATCACTCACACATGAGCAGCAGAGGAAGACCATGCAGAAGGACTCCATGATGCCAGCAATTCCCACCACCCAGGTGAGGCGTAGGAAGAGAATGACCCCAAAGATGTTCTGGAGGCAGGGCAGGTAGACACCCATGAAGGTGCCCATCCGTGGAGCCTGCCAAAGGAGAAGGTAGCCGTCAGGGCTCACAGGACTGCCTGGCAAAGGAGCAAGGGGTCCTGCTCCTCCTGCCACACAGACAGGGACCCCAGCAGTGGCTGAGGGACTCAGCTCTCCCTGGGGCAGTCCTTGGGCTGTGTCACTCCTGTGCCCCTCACCTGCACTGGCTTCTTCTTGCCCCCATCATTGTTCTCAGCCTCCTCATGCTCCCGGCTGCCCTGCGGCAGGTTGGTGTAGTTGGCCAACCCACTCAGCAGGGACGAGACCATGGGACTGGTGTCCATCTCCTCCTGCAGAGAGCAGAGCCCTGAGGTGTGAGAGCAGTCCCACGGGACCTCAGGCAGCCCTGGGACTCAGAGCCTTTGCCAGATGCCAACCCACCACAGCCATGGCAGTTGGGGGATCCTGTCCTGGGACTCCAGCATGGCCCAGAGCCAGGGTGCATCGGGTCAGCTGCCCAGTTCAAGCCCCTTCCCAGGGACCATCCCTGCCCTGCCACCCACATGCCCTACCTCGAAGAGGGCCATGTTTTTGCCATCGTACTCCTTGCCCTTCTCCAGGTCCGTGCTGTTGATGAAGGGGCTGCTCTCCTTGGGATTGCCATCGCCTGCAGAGATGTCACCAGGTTAGCCAGGCAGCTCCAGCCTCGCTGCGGGGGTGTGTGTGTGTGTGTGACATTTGCACCCCAGCTCCCACAGGAGGGATGCCATGGCCACGGGCACCATGCTCACGCCTGACCCAAGGACAGGCGACGGCAGCCCGTGTCCCAGCCGCTGCTGTCACCTCCCGTGCCACACAGAGGCAGGGGCCAGGAGTCAGACGGTTCCCCGCCTGGCCGTGCCGGCGCTCAGGCCCACCGGAGCACAGCCACGCAGTGAGGCGAGCAGCGAGGATGCAGGGGGAAGCCTCCCGGCAGGGCGGCCGGCAGCAATAACTCATGGCATGGGGCACCCGCAGGTGAGCCTGCCAGGGCTGCCCGCAGTGCTGCGTCGGCAGGGGCAGGATCTGGCTGGCTGCTCAGCATGTCACCGCCGAGGGGGACAGTCCCGGCACGGTGCCTGGAGCAGGGTGAGCAGACGGATGTCTGGTCCTGCTCCCTGATGCGCACCAGAGGAGCAGGGGCCACGGCCTCGGCGGCTGAAGCGCGCAGCGGAGAGGTGTCCAGCGGTGCCACCAGCGAGAAGAGGGTCTGAGTGGTGCCACCAGCGAGAAGAGAGTCTGCCCAGGGCGGAGGAGCCACCTGCAGCAGTGCAGAGCCCGCAGAGCTGCTGGGACGGGGCTGCGGCTGCTTGCTGCATTGACAACCGCGCAGAAGAAAGCCGGCGCTGGCTTACCAGGGAGGAAAACAGCCGAGCTGCAGAGCAGCAGAAATAAATCAGGCTGGAAATGGAGCGGCAGCGAGGACGGTGCTGCCGGAGCGGCGCAGCCCTGAACGGAGGCCCGGAGGAGATGGGGGCCGGGTGGAACGGGGCTGAAGAGCCAGAGGACACGGTGCTGAACCGAGCGGCACAGGGACATCTGGGCAGCCTGGGCAGGAGGAGAGGGGCTCCCCACCACACACCCATCCCCACCAGCACGGCCCCACAGCCAGGGCCCCCGCACCGTGACAGCAGCAGCCTCACTGGGCAGGCTACCTGAACGGGCTGAGTCACAGACGTGCCCCACACCATGGCTCAGGGTGAGAGCCATCCCTTCCACCAGCCCTGAGCCCCGAGTCTGGGAGTACCCAGGGTGCAGGGACAGCAGCAGGGCCACCCACGGGCCGGGGCAGTGCAGCCACCTGCACAGGGGCAGCCCCTAGACAGCCCTGGCCATCGGGTTCAGCCCAGCCCTCGGAAGGCCACCTGCCTCCTGCCAGTTGACTCATGTTGGGGATCTGGGAGCGGGTTCGGCTGTGTGTGGTGGTGATTCACCATCTGCAGTTTCCCTGGCAGACACAGCACTCCTGCCTGACCAAGAGGTGAAGCCCTGAGCACCCCAGGTGACACCGACCTGTGGGCTGGCCCCACCTCCTGCCGATCCACTTCACTCCTCTGGTGTGGGACAGCAGTGACCCTGACGGCACAGCCCAACTCCTGCACAGGAACGGCTGCGGCACCACCAGGACGCTCTGGCCAAGGGTCCAGCCAGCCTGGCTCCAGAGCACCCTGGATCACACACCCGGCACCATGTGCTGCACCATCACTATGTGCCATGCTCTGCCTCTTCCACCTAAGGGGACACACTGGGGTCTCAGTCTGGACCCATCATGCTCTGGAGTTGGCCTAAATCTCTGCACCCTGAGCTCATTAGGTAACAGCAGCATGGGCTGGCACCCACCTGCCCACCCTGGCACCAGTAAGTGCACGGACACGACACCACCACCAAGCCAACAGGAACACCCTCCAGGCCACCAGTGGAGCCCACCCCTAGTGAACGAGAGTGCAGGACTGGGGCTCCCTGGAGCCCACAACCCCCCATCAGGACCAAACACTTTGAGGCAGCGCCCAGGGGACGCAGGCAGCCTGGCAGGAGGAATGCGCTCACAGCCGCGGGGGCCTGGGGACCCCACCGGGAGAGTGGAGCCCGCGGGGGCCTCGCCTCGCCGCCTGATACCCGGCCGACGACATCACCGTGCTGGTTTCCATGGCAACGCCGAGCCACGGCCGCCTCGGCTCCCGCTCTTATGTAACGGCGCAGGCGGCTGGCCCCGCACCCGCGCCCCAGACCCCGGCCCCCGCCACCACCCCCCTGGCCCCNGCCCCAGCCCCGGGCCCCCGCCACCTCCACCCTGGCCCCTGCCCGCCCCGGCCGCGGGGCCTGGCGCTGCCCAAATCCGCAGCGCAGACACCGGCAGCACTCCAGGGTGCACAGGCTCCCATTCGGCAGCACCCAAACCTCGCACTCCTTCACCCCTCGGCCCGCTCCGTGTCCCCTCCTGGCAGCGCACGGACAGCGCCCCCGGGGCTCACATCGGCTGGGCTGGCGCAGGGCACAGCAGCCCCTCTCCTGGTGGCGTCACCGGGAGGACTGGCACTGGGAGAGGCCTCAGGCTGGCAGGAGGAGGGGACATGGGGACGTGCAGGTGGCATAGCTCCGGCACCCCCAGGGCACGGCTCAGGAGACCCCCGGCCCCTGCCTCAGCCCAGCTCCGCAGGCTGGCAGGAGTTAACAGCCAGGGCCGCAGGGTCCCAGGTGACAATGCTCCTGCTCCCCACTCCTGGCAGAGACCATTTTGCCGCAGAGGGGCTGGTGCAGCTCTCCCCAGCAGCTGCTGCTGTGTTTGTAGGCTGTGCAGGCAGGGGCAGGCAGGAGCACAGGGCAGTGCCCACTCTGTCACCCACTCACCACCACCACCACCACAGCCAGTCCCTGCCTGGCGGCACCGAGCGGGTGACAGCGCCCAGCTGTTGGGACACACAGGACACTGACAGGCAACCCCAGTGCCCGGCAGGGCTGTCTGTGCCCCACTGCCCCAGCCCATCGTGGGACAGGCAGTGTGAGCAGAGCCAAGCCGTGCCAGGCTTCGATCCCGGCGCTCAGCTGCCCCCCTCCCCAGGGATCACTCAACATGAATCGGCCTTTTAATTTGCTGCGGCGGCTGGAAGGGCTCACAGCAGGGTTGCTGGCAAGAGCCCACAGCCCTGCCACGGGCACGGTGCTGGCCTGCTCTCCACAGGGGCTACCACCAACCCTGCCTACCCTGGGCACTCCAGGTACAGCCTTGCTGCCCGGCCGAAGGGACCATGCCTGTACCCCTGTGAGCTCACCTGCCCCATGGGCCAGTGCTGGGGCTGCAGCACAGCCACAGCCTGATTTACTAATGGCTTTTCACTCAGCCCTAAATTGGGTTGGGAAGCGTCATGTCCCTTATCCCAAATCCTCCCTAATCGTGTTACACAGTGCAGGGCATGGAGCACTGCCACGGCAGCCTCAGCAGCCAAGCCCCATGGGCTGATTGACCAGACCTGCTGCTGCTCTGGCTGTGGCCAGCCTGTCCCCACCATGGCACATCATGTAGACCAGCTCCCTGGCAAGTGATGGCCAGCAGCACAGGGCCCTGGGGTTGTGCCACCAGATGGAAGGCACAGCAGGTGAGGAGGGAAGCAATGGGGATAGCCCCAGCCCCACAATGCCCCCATGCCTTTGTGCTCCCGCAGTGCTCACAGACCATCAGGTGGGTGCTGGCACAAGGGTGCTGACAGCCCAGGGACCTCTGCACACAACTGTCCCACCAGTCCCAGGACCAGCAGCAGTGCAGAGGATGCTCACATGCCCAGGGACACCCTGGGGCTCCCCGGAAGGCACACAGGGCACCTTGACTTTTGCCAGAGCATTCGATGGCACCGGCTGGTGAGGAGCCTCCTGCTGCTCCCTGGGGCTCTGCCTGCAGCCAGCAGCAAGGGGCACCCCAGGGTGACCCCAGCAGCCCAGCAAGCACATGGGTGAGCACGTGGCCCTGGCTGATGTCCCCAGCTGCCGCCGTTCCGCAGGAGCTGCTGACTGGGGAGGCCATGCTGCTGTGCTGTCACCCCTGGCCATCAAGGGAACTTGGCCACACGTCCGCTGGACTGGAGCTGCCTGAGGCAGATGGAGGTAACCAATCGACCCTTGTGGCCCCTGGCACCTCTACTCCACCCAAGCTTCCTATTCCCTTAGTATGTGCCCACTGCCCTGGGTAGGGTGACGCTCAGAGAGGCCATGGAGCCCCCACTGAAGCAGGAACGACCCTACCCAGCAGCAGCCCTGGTGGCCGGAGCAGCCCTGCCTCAAGCTGGCTGCATGCACAGCAGTGCCAGCTCCCGGCTGCAGCAGAGGATTGGGGTGAGGGTTGTGGGCTGCAGGCTGCTCCCTCCGTGCTGCCCAGCCAGCCAGCAGGCACACCGAGTGGCCTTTTGGGCTGGATTCTTTCACTGCCTGACCCAAATTGGACCAACTGCTACTTCAGACCTATCCTCTTCCTCGCTAACCGGGGGATTATCCTCCCTTTGATCAGCCGGCCCTGCAGGCGCAGGATTTCCAGCACAGGCGCTTTGGCTGCTGCGTTTAAACAGCTTCCCAGATTCTCCGACAGCCTGAGCCCTGTCTTGGAAATGGCCGTGGACACAAGCTCCTGGGCCCACGTCTCCCCTCCCTGGGCAGCTGAGCGTCTCCAGGCTGGAGCACGGGTACAGCAGCCTGCAGCAGGGCTGCATCTGGCATTTCCACACAACAAACAGAGCAGTTTGAGCTGCCAGCCTGGACACTGCAGCCCTGTCCACTCTCCTGCTCCTTACACCTTCCCAGAGGGACTGCCACTGGCCCAGCACTTGCTGGAGCCCTTCCAGCCCTTGTCAGGACTCTCTTGCTGTCCGCTCCAGAACAAGGACCTGCACAGGGACACTGCTTGGACAGCAATGGCCTACATGGCACCCAGGGCTTCAGAAACTCCTCTGTGCTCAGCAAGTCCCTGGGTGGTCAGTGCTGGAGCAGCACTGGCAAACTGAGGTGGGGCAGGGGGGCAATGACAAGCAACAACTCTGCCACCTCCCTGGGGCATCCGGTGCTCCCCACGACAGATCCTGTGCAGGCTACACAATGTGACCCTCAGCAATCCACTGCCCCACAGCAGCTGCCTTCAGCACAGGTACAGGGTGCTCTGCCAGTCCCACTCCGGCAGATGCTCTCCCAAGCCCCCCAGGGTCCTATCACCTCCAGCCCTGCTTCTGCCATCCCACAGGACACCATCTAGCCAGGCCCGGCTCCAATGACAGTCTGCCTGGTCCATCTGTGGTGGCACCGTGTCCAGCCCTCCCGCCAGACCCCAGCAAGGCAGAAATGCTGCTACCGTGCCGCCGGCACTGCCATGGTGGAAACACAGCGAACAGAACAGATCCTGGCACTGCAGAGGGCAAGGGGAGGGCAAGAGCTCAGGGAAGGGCACGGCTGGGGGCCAGTGCAGCTCTCCCCAGCCCGGCAAGGTGTCCCCAGAAGGCTCCTGCCAGCCCTGACCTTGACTGGAGCCCTGAATAAACAAGCCAATAAATAGACTGGGGTGGGCGATGCAGAGCAACCCCCAAAAGCCTCACCGTGGCTGTGCCCAGTACCTCACTGCAGGCACCTGGGCACGCCTGCAGCGGCAGATGGGGCCGGCTGATCCCTCCCCGATGGGGACCTGCCGAGGTGACCTGGCGGGGGACTGGGGCACTCAGAGAGGCCCTGCGGGTCCCCTCGTCTCTGTCTCAAATCAACCCACATGCTCGACGGAAGCACCTGCAGCAGAGGTGCTGCACCGGTCCAGCTAACGGAGCTGGATGTGGCCCCGCAGGGCCCCAGGACCCTCCATCGCTCCTTAGTTGGGGGTGGGTGCCACGGGAGAGCCCTGTCACAAACATTGCTGCCGCCACGGCCTGGCGGCCCCACCGCCCGGGAGCTGCGGCCCCGGCCCTGCCCGTCTGCACTGCAGCACGCCCGGCACGACACGGGTTGGCACGGCCCGGACCGGGCTGGCACGGAACGATACGGTCTGGACCGAGAGGTCCACTTCGGCGCGGCTTGGCACAGCTCGGCTCGGCTTGGCACGGCTGTGCTCGGCTCGGCGCTGCAGAGCTCAGCGGCCCCGGGGCCGAGCGGCTCCTCCTGCCCCGGCGCCGGGCCCGACGCCCGGTTCAGCACCGCGGACAGCGGCGGGACCGGGAGTTGGTGGCGGCAGTGGGGAGGGATGGGGAAGGCTGGGGGGTGGCAGCGGGGAGAAAGGGGGAGGCGGAAGCGGGGATGAGGAGAGCGGGAGAGAGTGATGGGGGGGCGGTAGC
>VWZI01020016.1:1854209-1864794 GCA_013396835.1 Psilopogon haemacephalus
AACGCGCGTCCCTGACCCCGCTGCGGAGCTGGGGGCCGGGATGGGTTTGGAGGATGGAGGGGCGCTGGGGACTGGTTCCGGGAATGTCTGGACCGGGGGTGTCCTCCCCGAAGGATCCCAGAGCCCTCAGCAGAAGCGCATTGGCCGCAGCCCAGCAGCCCTCTCCCCACCGGCACTGGGTCCCTCCAGACCGGGGGACCTCTCGGTGCGCCGCGGTTCTGACGGAGCGCTCAGAGCCGTGTCCAAAGGATCTTTATTAAAAACAGGTGAGCAGGGCTGGCGGAGCGAGCAGGAGCCGGACTGACACCCGCTCCAGCCGAGCCCCGGCACCCCGCGGAGCTCGGCCCGGCACGGCCCGGCTGGCTCAGCACAAAGACATTAATTCGTTCCAAATCCACCTGCGGTTTGCACCAGGCAAACGCCTCAGCGCAGCGGGACCTGTGGCACGGTGCTGGCTGCGGTGAGAGTCCTGCTCCCCAGCCCGGGCCCGGCAGCTCCCGAGGGGCCACCCCGGGACTCCCCGCTGGGGAGACAACAAAACTCTGACCTCGGCAGCTGTTGCACCGCAGCCACGAAGCCACATGGCCCCCGGCGCCCCGGAGGTCAGGCTGCAGGGCGGGAGCCCGGGGGCCGGGAGCGGCGGGCAGGGAGCAGCGGTCGGCTAAAGCCGGGTGGAGGTTGGGACCCTCAGTGCTCGGGGCACTGCAGGATGTCATATTTGACGTAGCCCACCCGATCCACCTGGTAGCGTGGTGTCATCCTCCAGTAGAAGCTGCCTCGGCAGAAGTGGTACTTGTCTGGGCAAGGAGGGTGGCAGAGAGAGCAGAGGGGTCAGCAGGAAGGTGGCTGTACCAGCAGCTGGCCCAGCAGCCACCCAAGCAGTGTGGGTGCATGGGAATCTGGGCCTGGCAGGTGGCCCTTTACAGGACCCAGCCAGCTCCACCACAAGGACTCGCAGGGACTGGTGGTGTGCCCTGCCCCAGGGCCATTTTGAGCCCAGTGCCAGCGCAATCAACCCCTGCCCATGGGTGACCACGCAGTGCCCAGCCACCAGCTCACCTTGGTAGAGGAAGACATTGTGTGCATCAAGGGGGACACCAGTGAAAACGTCATCGGTGGCACGGGGGTAGCCCTTGTCCACCCTCTGAACCTTCACGTCCAGCCTGTGGGGAAAGCAGAGTGGTGCCAGGGGCTGCCAGGAGGCCTCTCTCCCAGCCCCTCCCTCGCTGGGAATCCAGCAGGCCCTGCCATGGCCATCTGGACCCACTCACCTCCAGTAGCTCTCCCCACTGAAGAGCAGCACTTTGCCACGGCCGCGCTGCAGGGCCCCCGAGATGCGGCCCACACCCTTCCCCATGCCCAGCTTCTCGATGCCCCGGGGGCCCAGCATGGTCTTGCCAGAGAACACCCAGAACTGCCGACCTGCCAGCAGGACAGAGCACAGGAGTCAGCCAGCTCCAAGGGCACCAGGGCTGGTGGCACTGGGCTCCTCTCCATGCTGAGGGCAGCAGGGGCAGAGCTCACCAGAAAAGAAGAAGATCCTCTTGGTGAGCAGGTCCTGGAACGCAGCATCGATGACGGGCGGGAGGCCAGGCCAGGTGTCTGCCACAGAGAAGGCTCCCTGGATGCCTGTCTTCCAGAAGGATGAGTGGGTCCAGTATTTCCTGGTGGGGAAGGTCAGCTGTCCTAATAGCCTCACTTCGTGTCTCCCCACCCCCCTGACATGGCATTGTATCCCCCCATGCCCCCAGCACAGCCATGTCCTACCATGTCCCCTCACCACCCTGACACTCACCAGGGCAGGAGGTGCTGGGTGCTGCCACTCACCCATCCTTGAAGAAGTGCAGCTCCCCGTTGATCTCTGTGATGGCATCAAAGTTCTTCTCCACGCAGGCATCCCGGCTGGGGTCCACTGGAATGGGCTCACCCGTGGGCTCTGGTGTCTCCTGCTCCTCCTCCTCCTCAGTGGTGGAAGTGCTGCCAGCCTCTGTGGGCATGGGCTGGGGCTTCTCGGTGGGCACAGGTGCAGGGGCAGTGGGCTCAGGACCAGAGCCACGACCTGAGGGCATACATGGAGAGAATGTGAGGATGGGGCTGGCACAGCACTGCAGGGTCCCCAGCATGCCCAGCTGCAGCATGGCCACTCACCATAGAGGTACTGGATGCCCTGGACATCATCTGGGTGCAGCTGGAAGTCCTGGATGTAGCTGTACATGGGGTACATCAGGGCCTCACGCACGCTGGAGTGGTCCAGCCCCAGCGAGTGCCCAAACTCATGGGCAGCCACCAGGAAGATGCTGTAACCTGGGGGAAAGCACCAGCCTCAGCACCCGGCAGGATGGGGGACACTGGCCAGGGACTGCAACCCCTGTGGAGAGCGTGGGGCCAGAGGGTGCCAGTACCTCTGTCTGGGCAGAAGCCCCACTTCTTGTCGGTGTCGTAGTTGCTGGTGGTGGCACACCAGAGCTTGCCATCCTGCCGGCCCTGGCTGGTGCAGGTGCTGTAGGACTGCCCGAGGAAGGTGAAGGGGAAGACACAAGGGTCTCCCTGGGAGTTGCCACCAACCACCGCCGTGTCTGCAGTGCAGCGTCAGTGGGGCTGGCCCTGACCCCGGCTCTTCCAGCCAGACCCAGGACAGCCCCGAGCCCACTCAGGCGCCCACCCTGTGCACCTCAGCTGGGGACTGGGCACACACCCCCTCCCCCAGAGCCCCTTCCCTGCTCACACCTCTGTTGGGGCAGAAGCCGTATTTCTTGTCCTGGTCGAAGTTGGCAGTGGTGGCACACCAGCGGTAGCCGTCGGAGCGCCCGTCCGTGGTGCAGGCGTCGTAGGAGGTGCCGTCGAAGATGAAGGGGAAGACGCAGGGGGACCCGTCACTGTTGCCACCGGTGGTGTAGAGGACTGTGGGTTGAGGAGGAGTCAGGCTGGCCCCGGGGCAGCTGCGGGGCGGGGCAGGGGCTGCAGCCGCGGCTCAGCACTCACGCTCGCTGGGGCAGAAGCCGTATTTCTTGTCCCGGTCGTAGCTGCCGGTGGTAGCACACCAGGGCAGCCCGTCCGTGCGCCCCTCCGTGATGCACCGCGAGTACGAGCGGCCCTCGAAGACGAAGGGGAAGTGGCAGTCGGCCCCGTTAGCATTCCCGTGGCGAGTCTTCACCACTGTTTGGCAGAGGAGTGGCTCAGCAACGGGGCTGGAGGAGGAGCCATTGGCTCTCCTCCCTGCCAACCTGCCACGCCCTGCCCTTACCTATGCCAGTTCCCAGCGTCCAGAGCTCATCGTCGTCAAAGTGGGCATCACCCTGGATGCCCTGGCCAGGGGGAAAGGCATGGGCCAAGAGCCCATCCTTGCCATCGAAGGGGTACCCGTCCCCATGCTCTGTGGGGACAAGAACCCTTAGACCTGGCCCTGCCAGAGGAGCCCCTGGCACAGGCACAGGCACAGACCCTGAGCAAGTGAGCCCTGCACACCGTGGCATGCAGAGGGGCAGGGGGACGTTGGCTGTGTGGAGACACTGCCACAGGGACGTGGGGTGTGGGTCCCATAGGCAGGGAGTGTCACCAGCCATCTCCCCACAGCCGAGCTGGCTCCTGGCAGGGCATCACCTTGGCTGCCAAACATGATCATGATGTCGGCCTCGCCGCTGTAGATCTGGGTGAAGGTGAGGGGGGTGACATCACTCCACACTTTGAAGGCCCTCTGGAAGGCATCGTCGATGACAGCACGGTCCAGGTCGGGGGAGTAGTTCATCACCCTGCGGGGGCAGGTGGGCACTCAGCACTGATGGGTCGTAGCTTATGATGCAGGAGTGACCCTGCCCTGGGTGCATGGTGGGCATGTGTCCCACCCCAGGAGGGGACAGCAGAGCTGGCAGGAGCAGGCCCAGCAGGGTGCCACCACCATCAGGCTGGGGTTCAGACGCTCTGCTGGTCTCTGGGGAGCAGATGATGCTGCTGTGCCAGCTTGGCTATGTCCGTGCCAATACCCAGCAGCACCAAGGCACTGCCAATGGACTGAGGCTGCCACCCTGCCTAGGCCCTCCTGCCCATCTCCATTCCCTGGGGACCACAGCCCCACGGGTATGAGACTCTGTCTCCCAGGGCAGAGACTCACCGGTACGTCAGGTCCATGTGGTCCCACTTGAGGTCTCCCTCAAAGGTGAGGAAGGTTCCCATGTCGGGGACACCACAGCGGGGGGCTCGCATGGCCTCCAGTGTGCCAGCATCCAGCTCTCCTGTCTCCTTCAGGCCCAGCTGCTTCTGCATCCTGCGCAGTGCCTTGGCCAGGGACACTTGCTTGCTGCCCGACCGCACCTCTGCCCCCGTGCTGTAGCCAAACCGCAGCAGGTAATTCTGCAGGAGAAAGGCAGCCAGAGGAACTGAGCAAGGCAGGAGGCACTACAGAACTCAGGTGCTCGACCCCAGCCTGGGCACCTCCCAGGGCACAGGGACGCCAGCAACTCCCGAGCTCAGCTGCCGCCCCGGGAGCCCGCCGCAGCGGGTGGCAGGAGGGTGCCGTGGGGCCACGTCCCCCTCACCTCCGCCAGTTCCACGTCTGACAAGTTGCTGAGCAGCTCCCCCGGGAAGGTGACAACTGCCTGCGGCTTGCTCTGCAGCGGGGCCGCGCAGCAGGAGAGGGCCAAGAGCCCCGCGGTGAGCGGGGCCAGCAGGATGAGGGCCATGGTGGTGGAGGCAAGAGGGCTGTGGCTGTGTCGGGTCCCGATGCTCTGCTCTGGGTGCCGCGGGCTCGGCTCCTATTTATGGCTGGGGAGGGCAGTGAGTCACCCTCAGACCCCTCAGCCGCCGACTCACTCCCTTCCCACGGTGACGAAACGCACACTCAGGCTCCTCCGTTCCTGCCTTAACTGTTTCATCACCTTGTTTAGTAAACACGCTGGGTCCCACGCCAGCTGCCAGCACGGGCATGAAGGCGAATGGCTGTGCCGGGGCATGGCACTGCCTGGCTGCCGTGGGGCTGCCCCACAGTGAGGGGCATCGCCCTGATGGCCCCGGGGCTGGCCAGGTGCCCAGGACCCCGCAGCGGTGTCGGTGGCTGACACTGAGCTCAGCCAGCCAAGGGCTGATGCCACCAGACCCAGAGACTTCCTGAATGGGAAGTAAGGTTGTGTGGGCAGAGCTGGAGGAGATCCTCTGCCCAGAGCCCCACTCCTACAGCCTACCTGCCTGGGAGCTGGACAGTGGAGATCAGACCCTCACCAGGACACAGTGTCCCTCCCCACATCCCCCACTGTGGCTGAATCACTCCAGTGGGGCAGAGCATTCCCAATCAACCCAAAGGCAACTCTAAGTTTGCTCACTGGCAGAGCTCCATGCGACTGGGACAATGCATGCCCAGGGGCAGCTCTGTGCCCAGGGATGCTCTGGCAGTGCTGTGGGACATGGGGGTGCCTTGTCCTCACTAGTACCCCATTCTCACCACCAACTATTCTGCAGGGTGCTGCTGACTCAGGCTCCCACCTGGCACAACACAAACCTCGCCATGGGATGGTGTTTTCCTGTCCTCCCAAAGTGCCGACGCTTGTGGGAATGAGAGTGGTGAGGGGGAAAGCAAACAGGGATGGGGAGCATGAGGAAAGCAGATGGCAGAGCTGGAGGAGAGGCACAGCATAGGCCAGAGGGGTGGTGGGGCTGGTGCAGCCCAGTGGTACTGCCCACAGCACAGGTCCCAGGACAGGTGCCCCTTCCCCGGCTCTAACTACACCTGGAGCCCTGCTGAACCCTCTCAGGATGATCCTCCTGGGCCACCCCATCCCTGCTGGTGCTCTGTGCTCCTGCCTCCTGACCCCCACTGCAGCCACCTCCTCCCTGCATCACCCTGGCTTCAGCCGAGACAAATGAGCAGCTTGGCCCAGCCAGAGCATGGGCAGGGCTGCGCTGGCATCCAGCGAGGGGAGAGAGGCTGTGCTGGTGCCCTGGCAGAGGAGTCCCTGTGCCCAGAGAGGGCTCAGCACTGGGGAGGACAGGCCCACTGAGGGGCCTCAGCCCGGGCACGGGTCCAGGGGCCTCGCTCCCAGCCCAGCTGCATGCATGGCAGTGCCAAGCTGCGGATGCCCAGTGCCAGCCGGGTGCAGTGCCCAGGCCGTGGGCAGGCAGGCAGAGGGAGCTGCGGCCAGGGCAAGTCAGGCCGGGAGGAAGCGGAGCTGTGAAATTGGTTTCTTGCCTCATTCCCAGCCACAGCCTTGCAAGAACAGCTCCGGTTCCCAGGCAGAGGAAGTTGCTCCACAAGCAGCTGCTGTCCTGTGCCCCTCTGTGACAAACATGTCCAGGCTGTGGTGCCTGGAGGGGCATGGGCCAGGGACCTCCACAGCCAGGTCAGGTCACTGCCGTTGCCTTCTCTCCCCGTGGAGCCCAGCCCGGAGCCCAGCCTGGCCCCAGGCTCACTGCCTGGCCACAGCCCAGGTGGAGCTGAGGCTCTGTCAAGTGCCCTGAGGTCTTGGCCACAGCTGATGGCTCTGGACACATGCAGTGAGCTCCACATCATGCCCTCAGCCCTCCAGGCTGCCAGGATCTCAGCCTACAGCACACGAGGCCAGTGCAGGAGCTGGATACAGGAGCTGTCCTGGGACAGCCAGGCAGGGGATGTCTGACATCAGCTGTGAGCACAGGAGGACCAGACCTGGATCTGGCCTCCCCGGGTGCTGTGGCAGATCTCTGGGCCTTTCCCATGCTATTTCCATCCTTCATTTCTGCCACATGCAGGACCTGCAGCTCCCACAGCCTGAGCACCCTGCCACAGCACTGCCCACACCACAATGGCACCACTCCTACCCCACCACCATGGCACTGCCACC
Organism: Psilopogon haemacephalus; assembly: GCA_013396835.1. NCBI lineage: Eukaryota > Metazoa > Chordata > Aves > Piciformes > Megalaimidae > Psilopogon > Psilopogon haemacephalus. Next base: position 1,861,016 of record VWZI01020016.1, read on the forward strand.
ACCACATCATCCTGAGGGCAGAGCTATTGTCCCACAGAGCACAGCAGTGCTGGCAGAGATGGGGGTCAAAGAGCAGGAGTACAGAGCAAGTGGCAGCAAAAGAAGCCAAGAGCCAGGCCCCCCCACACCACATAGCCCCTCCTGGTGAGCCCACACTTGCCCAGACCTGGCTCACTCCAGGGTGCACCAGTGGGGCTGTGCCAAATGGCCTCAAGCATCCTCAAGATGGGCAGCTGGGGTCCTGCTGGTGGGCTGCTGGGCACAGCTCTGCCCTCAGCCCAGCCTCTCCCACTGACTCAGAGTCCTGCTCACCAGCTTCCTCCTGGCAGCAGCACGGGGATTTTCTGGTGACTCTCTGGATGCTCTGCAGGGAGCAGGGGCAGGGCCAGGGCACCAGGGAAACCCCCACGTCTGGCAGCACCAGCAGCCTCAAGCTGGGCAGGGGAACTCCACAGGGATGGGCTCTGCAGGCATGAGCTGGGATGTGGAGCAGCCCTGCTTGGCCAGGGAGCTGGTCGAGGAGTAAGTCCCTCACCATGGGCACATGTGCAGGGATGCCTGAAGCAGCTCAGCTCAGGAGTGGGTGCTGCCAGCTCAGTGGGCAGGGAAGGGACCCCTGGCACATCTGGGTTCTGTGCCCAGCCTGCATCTGCCCAGGGGCATCATTTACACCCAGACCCCTGCAGAGATGAACAAAATGGAAAAACTTCAGTGGACATCCTGCATCCCACGAGGCTGCCTGTCACCACTGCTGCCACTGAAAGGGGAAGGAACAGGCACCGCAGACCCTTCCCACGCCCTTGCTCACTGCGTGAGGGTCTGTGGAGGGGACTCTGGCTGGATGCTTGCCTGGATCCTTGCCCAGGGCAGAGGCTGGTGGGATATGGCAACAACTCTGTGAGGCTGCAGGTCTTCAGCCAGGAGATACTGAGCAGGCCAGCAGCAAGATCTGGGGGACTGGCCAGAGCCAGAGACCTCCAGAGCCAGTCCCAATCTCTGCCCAGCTCCCTTTGGAGTGGGGCCAGACAGACAGGGAGCAAAACACTGCACAGCTGCAGCCATGGGGTGCACCGGAGTGGCAAATGTGACAGGAGAGCCAAGGAGCAAGGCAAGGGCACACCTGGGTGCCACAGCTGCTGCCTCACACCTGGCCACCCGAAGTGCTGGGCAGGGGACAGAGTGGACAGAGGAAAGAAGGGCAGGCCTGGGCAAGTGGATGGCACTGGGTCCGGCAGAATATAGCAGCAAGGGGAAGCAGGGCAGTGGGGAGTCAGCATCTTGTGCCAGTGAGACAGCAGCAGGGCGAGGAGAGCCCAGAGCTAGGCACTGTGGGGAAGCACAACCTGTGCTGAGGACAGGCAGCAGCTCAGCAAGCACCAGTGCCAGGGCCACCATGGCACAGCCAGGCTCCCTGGCTGGTGGGCAGAGGACAGCAGTGCATGCCCCGAGCCAAGGCAGGTAGCTGCAGCTGCTGGTCCCACTGCCCCCAGCCCAGCCCCTCAGGCTCTGCAGCACCCCAGGAGCTGCTGCCCGCTCACTGACTGCCCTGCTCAGCACCAGCCCACCACAGAGCACCATGTCCTAGGCAGGAGGACTTCTGGCATGGGAGCAGCTCTGCGTCAGAGGCTCGGAAGTGCCTTTGCTCCTGCAGGAGGGCTCCAGACAGAAACAACATTCCTGCACACGCTGCCCGTGTCTGCTGCCCGGCACGGGGCCCTGCGTGGGCTGGGACCGCAGCCTCCAGCTGCGCCCAGGACCCTTCTTGGCAAACCACACTGCCTGCCACTGCCCCAGGGGCTCCCGGCAGTGCTGCTCCCCGGCCCTGCCTGTCCCCCCTGCCTGCCCCAAGTGACACAGGTACGCCTGGGGGCATCTCTCTGCCCCATCCCTGCCAGTCTCTTGCCCCACCCGGGGAAATCCCCAGCCCCTCAACACCAGCTTCTTGCGAATCCTTTGCCTGTTTGCCCAGTCCTGTCCCCCCTCCCCAGCNCCCACCCTGCAGGCACCGAAACCAGCGCTGCCGTTTCGCTACCCACGGCACCCACCCCAGCGGCAAACCACCCATGACAGATCCCCGCGGCCCTCACGCTGGCTCCAGGCACCCGGGGGGGTGGCACAGTCACCTCCCCATGTCGGGCTGGGACACGTTCCCCCTGCCCTCACTGACCCCGTTGCGCCCCCTACACCCCCATTGCTTGTCCCTCCCCTGGAATCTCCTACCCTGATGCTGAAGCTCCAGATGCCCATTGACAGGCAGAGTGGCACAGCCCATGCCAAGGCAGCCAGGCACAGAGCCACTAATGCCCTGGGGAAGCCCAACACAGACCCCAGCACCAAGGGCTGTGGAGGAAGCCACACTCCCAGCTGCTGGGAAACCTCTAAAGTCTGTCTCTGACCTTTTTCATTCAATCAGAGAGGAACCAGCCCAGAGTGTCCATGAGCAGCACCTAAAGCCTGCCAACCCAGGCAGCCCTAGAGCCCTAGGAAAGGGGTAGGAGAGCTCCAAATGCTGCAGGGCTCTTGCTCTGCTTCATGACTGTGCTGTAATCTCCTCCCCCACCTCTTGACTCGTGTCCTGTCTCCAGCTTTGACCAACTTTGGTTCTACCAAATGTTCCCTGCCCGCCAGGGACAGGAATCGGTTCGGGTCTGTGGGATGGGGCAACACTGAGACTTTGTCACCTGCAGTGGCTTTGGGAAGGGGTACCCACGGGCAGCCCTGCTGCCGTCATCCCCTTAAGCCACACGGGGCCACCCCCTCGGGTGCGACCTGTCCCCGCCTCCTGCACCCCGCGGAGTCAGGCTGGGAGGCAAGCAGGATGGGACAGGGCTGGGGCAGCCGGGGGCAGAGCTGCTGGCACGGCACAGCACGGCACAGCACGGGTGGGCAGCGCTTTGTTCCCGGGTGTGAGACAGGCACAGCAGCTGCCTGCTAAATCGGGATGAGGAACAATGGTGACAATGACGGCGGCGAACCTGCCCGGCGGGCCGGGGGGACAAAGGGGGGCGGTGGCAGGCACCCGCTGGCCGGCAGGCACCCGGCGGCTCCGGGAGAAGGAGCGGGGCTTTGTGGAAGGTGCAACATGGGCACAACCGGTTGTATTTAATCGTAAACTACAGGCGGCAGAAAGAGAGCGGCGGAGGCAACACGCTCGGCTCCCAGGCAAACATTTGACAACTGTTCTGACGCTCGCTGCCAAATTAACTCGAGAGTGGCTCAGTTGTCAACACAGGCATATGGACAGAGCCCAGCTGAGCTGCCTGCCGGGCGTTGCCGGGGCTGTGCGACCCCCGGGGCCCTCAAAACCTCTTCTGTGGGCACCACGGAGGGGAGGCAGCCAGCAGCAGTGGACCAAGGGAGCTTCTTCTGTGCTGCTGGGCAGAAAGAGGGCTGAGAGTATCCAGGTGAGAGCCACCAGCCCCTTGGAAGCTGCCATGCCCCAAGTGCCACGTGGCAGAGAGCAGCCCTGGGGTCGTGACTCCCCCACCCGGCCCAGGGCGAGGTTGGGGGACCAAACAGACCACTACTGCCCCTCGGTCACCGCCTGGTGGGCTCAGGACCTCTGAGGAGTCTGGTGGCAGCACAGGCTGAGCCCCCCTGTGGCACTGCCGTGATGCTGAGCTCCCCCAGCTCCACAGGTGCTCAGCAGGGCGATGGGAACGGCCCAGCAAAACACGAGTGTCAGGTCTCTGGGGCCCTGCCACACAGAGTTCTCCTGCCCACCCTGTTTATTTTACTTATATTTCAGTAATTTGCTGATGACCCTTTTTTTTTTTTTT
>VWZI01020016.1:1864871-1899178 GCA_013396835.1 Psilopogon haemacephalus
TGTTTTTCTTTTATTTCTGTTATTTTCTGTTCGTCCCTTTTTTTTTTTTTTTTTTTTTTTTTTTAAAGTAACCAGCAGTGATGAATCAGCAGCACAGGAGGGGCTGGAAGTCGGTGGCCTTGGACCGTGGCTCCGAGGTCTCAGGTTCTGGGAAGGAAGCCATAGGATCCCTCCAGAAGGGAAAGAAAACAACCACCACCAGCAGCAGCAGCAGTTCTGGCAGAGAGGAGAGGCTGTGCTGGGCCTGGCCATGGCTGCTGACGCTCAGCAGCTCCAAATCCACCCTGGTCAGTGGCCCTGGAGCCCTGCGGGAACGGCAGGCACAGCTCTGGGCCGGCTGCGAGCAGGATGTGAGGCACAGCTCAGCCCTGCCGCGGCTCCCGCTGGTGTGCAGGGTGGCAGGCAGCAACGGTCCAAGTGGCAGTGGGACACGAGTATGGCACCGTGGTCCCTGTGAGCCCAGCCAGGCTGCTTCGCCCCAGGGACAGCCCCTTGGTGTTCATGGCACAGTCACCGGTAACACCTCCTGGCCAGGCTGGGCAGAGCCAGACCCAGTGAGCTGCCTCTTGCCAAGAGGATCTCACGAGGGTGTCAGTGACCTCAGCACAGGCTTTCCTCGGCTCCTCCGAGCCCCTGGGGAGCAGCTGGGAGTGGCTCCTGCCTGTCTCGGGAGAGCCCAAGGCTGGCATTAGGGCTTCAGCTGCAGCCCCTGTGGCCACAGAAAATGGGGGCATTATCCTATGGCACCCCCACTGGTGCCAGAGCCCTGGGAAACACCGGTGCCAGCGGGCACAGCTGGCACTAGAGGGAGGCGCCGATGCCAGTGGGCACAGCTGGCACTAGAGGAAGGCAGCGATGCCAGCGGGCACAGCTGGCACTAGAGGAAGGCAGCGATGCCAGTGGGCACAGCTGGCACTAGAGGGAGGTGCCGATGGCAGCGGGCACAGCTGGCACTAGAGGGAGGTGCCGATGCCATCGGGCACAGCTGGCACTAGAGGGAGGCACCAATGGCAGCGGGCACAGCTGGCACTAGAGGAAGGCAGCGATGCCAGCGGGCACAGCTGGCACTAGAGGGAGGCTGCTCACCGCAGAGCCCAGGGCACATGACAGAGCGGCCCGGGCAGCGCTCGCTGCCACCCTGGCACAGAGCGATCCCCAGGGAGAGCCGCGGGCGCCGGCTGCAGGAGCCGCGTTGCTGGGAAGGAGCCGAGTGGTGAAGCAATCTGGTGTGAGGAAAAGCCATTTCCTGCAGCTCGAGCTGCTTTGCTCAACGCTTTGCAAAATGTGCTGATGCAACTGCCCGGCCCAGGTGGGTACAAACACCAGCCCGCCCCTCTGGGTTCCTGCCCCGCAGCTACGCAAACATCCCCGGCAAGGCTCCGGTTAGGAAAGGAAACAAGGGGCAACAAACAGCCCCGACAGCAGAATCACCGCTGTGGGAGCCCGCGGCTGGGGCTGCGGGAGACTGGGGTGGGGCACGGCCCTGGGCACCAGGCTGGGCACAGCCCAGGACTATTCTGGGACGGTGAGCAAAGCTGCTGGCTCACAGGGAAGCTGCTGTGGGAGTGGGGCAGGCTGACCAGGGTGTGAATGCAGTGAGTGCTGGGGACAGGGCAGGTCGTCGTGGCCGAGAGGCAGGGTCCAGCAGGACCCCAGCTGGAGTCCCAAGTGGCTGCTCTCGCCCTGCCCTGACCCCAGCTCCTCTGGCTGCGGATCCTTCCAAGCACCGGAGAGCGCAGAGCCAGGAAACCTCCTCCAGCTTGGGACAGCCTTCGTGGAACAGAGCAGGCAGCCCGCTGGGAGCTGGCACAGCCCAGCAGAGTTCATCGTCCTGCTCTCCCGGCACAGCTGCTCTTGTCTGCTCAGCTCACTCCCCGAATGCCTACACCTGGCACTGCCCTGCTGAGGTGTCTGAACACACACCCAGAGCACAGCTACCCCTGGATGGTCCCACTGAGGTTTGTTTGCTTTGGCCCCGAGAGGATCTCAGGCCCGAGCATCACAACGGGAAGCTGCGCTCCAGAGCGGGGTACAGGAGCTGGGCTTGGAAACTCCCTGCCCGGGGGCATGCAGCATCGTTAAATATAGCTCAGTACCCACCCCAGCAACAGCCCCACGCTGTGGCCCTCGGAGACTGAGGGCACAGTGCAGCACTGCAGGGCAATTGGGGAAGCTCCAAACACTTTCCATCAGTCGAGCCAGCATCAGGCGGCTCCACACGAGCCCCTGAGGCTCCCAGAGGTCAGGTTGCTCTGCCCTGAAACCATCATCCTCTGGGAAAATCCCTCAATTATCCCAGACAGCAACCAGCTGAAGGCACAAATAAAAGAAACCTCCTGGTCCCGCACAAACCCACCCCTTTTCCTATCCCTTTTCCTCCCCCTAAGAGGCAGTTTCTGCTGGGGGCTCCCAGGACTCACTCTCCTGATGGAAACCCCAGCCCCATGGCCAAGCCACAGGCTGTATCAGGCTCCTCCAGTGTGAGCCACAGAGCCATGGAAAGGAGATGTTGGAAAGGGGACATCAGGCACAGAAGCCCTCACACCCTCCCCAGCTCCACTTCCCCACAGCAACCACATTGCTGTGCAGGGTGGCTTTAAAGAGGAGTAAAGTGAAAAGAAGCCAGCCCCAGGGTCTCTCTCAGCTGCTGGCACGATGGTGACTGCAGCAGCTGTGTGTGGGGACTTGGCACCCTGGACCCTCTCTGGTCACGCTGCTGTGGCAGGAGCACTCATGCGGCCACCCCTTGCTCAAGTGACACCAGCCCAGGGCTGGATCTCATTGGTGCTGTCTCTGGGTGATGGATGAGGACAAACCTTTCAAGGATGCATTTAATTAGCTGGGAAAAGGGCTGGAAAGCACTTGCACAGATGGACGTTTGGCAGCAGCTCTTCAGCTGTGTCCAGGATGTCTCAAGCAGGGCAGGAGTGCTGGATGGACAGATGGGACCCACTGAGCCCCAGGGAGCAGCCCTGGGCTGTGGGGGGCTGAGTTTAGCCACTCGCCCTGAACCAGAATCGCCACAGCCAAGCGATGCAGAGTGCTGGTGCAGCCAGCCCACTGCCTGAACACTCACCCTGTGCCATGCTCACAGGCTGTGCCAGGCCAGACACTCCCTGTCCTTCTGTGGCTGGCACCACATCAGCACCAGCTCTGCACCAGTCGCTCTGGCCAGCAAACCAACACAGCTGCTGGCCCAGACTGGCTCTGGAGCCGCACTGCGGGCTGGCTCAGTCCTGGTGGCCCTAGGACCTGGGATGTGGAGCCCTGGCCCCTATATCCTCAGTGTGTCTCTTTCACTGGGACTGAGCCAAACACACCCGAACATAGTCCTGCCTCGGGACACTGTCATCAGGCTGACATTAGTTCAGACAAACCTGGGATAGATGCTCTCAGCAGAGCCCTGTAACACCAGAAACCAACAGTGACAGCAAGCTCTCGAGTTCATTGCAGACGTCAGAGCAGAGCTGGGCCAGAAGGCGCAGAGCCCAGAGCCTCCCTGCACAGCTGAGCTCAGCTGGAGCAGGCAGCGCTGCCAGAGCTGGGGCAGCAGGAGCTGCCGAGCAGCAGCGGAACCAGGCTTGCCAAACCGGCGACAGAGTGCACCCAGCCCGGGTGACAGTACCGAGGGCACTTCTGTGCCGTTCAGCCGCTCCAACTGCCATCGAAAGCCGAGTGCAGCTTCTGCCGTGCAGCACAAACCCAGCGCAGGCGACGATCCCAGAGCGGAGCGGTGAGGAGAGCGCCCAACAGGCGGCACAGGCCGCGGGGACAGACACAGTCAGGCTGCGCCACCACCGCGGGCTGCAGGAAGGGACCCACAAAACCAGAGCCGCCCGAGTGCCGCGACAGGGGCGGAGGGAGCAGGAGCCCCGCAACAGCCCGGGACAGGGGCGGAGGGAGCAGCAGCCCCGCAACAGCCCGGGACAGGGGCGGAGGGAGCAGGAGCCCCGCAACAGCCCGGGACAGGGGCGGAGGGAGCAGGAGCCCCGCAACAGCCCGGGACAGGGGCGGAGGGAGCAGGAGCCCCGCAACAGCCCGGGACAGGGGCGGAGGGAGCAGGAGCCCCGCAACAGCCCGGGACAGGGGCGGAGGGAGCAGGAGCCCCGCAACAGCCCGGGACAGGGGCGGAGGGAGCAGGAGCCCCGCAACAGCCCGGGACAGGGGCGGAGGGAGCAGGAGCCCCGCAACAGCCCGGGACAGGGGCGGAGGGAGCAGGAGCCCCGCAACAGCCCGGGACAGGGGCGGAGGGAGCAGGAGCCCCGCAACAGCCCGGGACAGGGGCGGAGGGAGCAGGAGCCCCGCAACAGCCCGGGACAGGGGCGGAGGGAGCAGGAGCCCCGCAACAGCCCGGGACAGGGGCGGAGGGAGCAGGAGCCCCGCAACAGCCCGGGACAGGGGCGGAGGGAGCAGGAGCCCCGCAACAGCCCGGGACAGGGGCGGAGGGAGCAGGAGCCCCGCAACAGCCCGGGACAGGGGCGGAGGGAGCAGGAGCCCCGCAACAGCCCGGGACAGGGGCGGAGGGAGCAGGAGCCCCGCAACAGCCCGGGACAGGGGCGGAGGGAGCAGGAGCCCCGCAACAGCCCGGGACAGGGGCGGAGGGAGCAGGAGCCCCGCAACAGCCCGGGACAGGGGCGGAGGGAGCAGGAGCCCCGCAACAGCCCGGGACAGGGGCGGAGGGAGCAGGAGCCCCGCAACAGCCCGGGACAGGGGCGGAGGGAGCAGGAGCCCCGCAACAGCCCGGGACAGGGGCGGAGGGAGCAGGAGCCCCGCAACAGCCCGGGACAGGGGCGGAGGGAGCAGGAGCCCCGCAACAGCCCGGGACAGGGGCGGAGGGAGCAGGAGCCCCGCAACAGCCCGGGACAGGGGNGGTGCTCTGGCCGCGCCGCTGACGGCGGCAGCCTCCCCGCGCAGGTCGAGCCTAGGCGGCCCGGGCAGGGCGGGCATGGAGGAGAATGCGGTGGAGAGCAGCAGCGACGCGGCCCCGGAGGAGGGCCGGGAGGAGCCCTCCGAGAGCGGTCTGGGCATCGGGACGTCGGAGGCCGTGTCGGCGGACAGCAGCGACGCCGCCTCGGGCCGCGGGCCCCTGTCCCGTGCCGATGAGTCTGCCGTGGGCCAGAGCTCCGACAGCAGCGGGGTCTCGTTGGTGGGTGCTGACGGGCAGGATGGGGCNGGGACGGTTTCGGCCAGCGCGGGTAGCGCTGGAGCTCAGCAGCCTTGGCAGGCGCTGTGAGAGCAGTCCGGTGTCTGCTGCCGGTCAGAGGAGAACTCTCCTGGGTAGCAGGAGCGGTGCTGGAGGTCCGGGGTCCCTCGCAGTGCCGAAGGAACTGCTCTGCTCCCCTTCCTGACAGTTCCGCGGTGACATGCCAGTGTCATTTGATGCCAGTGTCATTTGCTTGTGCTCGCTGCCCCGAGGGCCTGGCCTGGCCAAGGTCTCTCAGCTGAGCTTTTCTGGCTTTTTTTTTTTTTTTGCATCAGGAAGAGGTGTCGGAGAGCAGCTCCAGCACAGATGCTGTTCCCCGGATCTACCTGCCAGACTCGTCCTCCATTGCCCAGTCCACCTTAGTTTCCAGTGTCTCCACTGTGAGCCAGTCCATCATAGTGTCAGAGTCTCCACAAGTCCTCGTCCACTCCAGCGTCATCACTGATGGAGCCACGATCGTGTCGGACTCCACAGCATCCACATCCTCGGACCTGGGCTCTGCCATCGACAAGATCATCGAGTCCACCATCGGCCCTGACATCATCCAGAGTGAGTCTGGGCTGCAGCAGCTGGCAGGGGAGCACAGCTGCCCATGCTGGAGCCTGTGTGTGGCCTGGGGGGCTGGGGAGGGAGCTTCTGCCGTGCTGGGCCTTGGGAGGTGAGGGGCAACACCTGCCTGTGGTGGGGACTTCTCTTCTTGCCTTTCTGGAGGGTTTGACAAGGTGGCTGCAGCCCTCCTCCTGCCTGGCTGCTCCTCCAGCTGCATGCCAGCCCTACCTTGCCCCCTCCCACTGTGGGAGTCCCCTCGTGACTACAGCCCCTGTGCTGCTCTCCTCTTCCTCGCAGGCTGCATCGCCGTGACCAGTGCTGAGGATGGTGGAGCAGAGACTACTCAGTACCTCATTCTGCAGGGCCCCGATGATGGTGAGGGTGTGCTCTGGGGTGACTTGTGGTGCCTGTGTCTGCCCCAGGCTCGGCAGGCATGGGGCTTGGAGCAAGTGTCCCAGCCACAGCACCTGACCCAGCATCTCCTCCTGGCTGTTGGGAGCTTGTCTTTGAGTTCCTGTGCAGCCTGGGGTGAGGGAAGGGTTTGCATATTGGCTGAGCTGTTGTGGTGTTTCAGGTGCCCCCATAGTGTCTCAGATGGCCACCTCTGCTCTGGCCAATAACTTGGCAATTGAAGCTGTTGCTGAGGGACCTACCTCCACATGCCTCGATCAGCCTGGCCCTTCAGACCATGCTGAGCAGCTGGAGGTGCTAGAGCCACCCACACAGCCAGATCAGGCCCAAGAAACGGATGGTGGGGAGGAGATGGACCAGCCAGACATGGAGACCCTAGAGGAGATGATGGAGGTGGTGGTGGTACAGCAGTTCAAGTGCAAGATGTGTCAGTACAAGAGCATCTCCAAGAAGACACTGATTAACCACATGAAGGAGCGCCACTTCCAGCCAGGTGTGTGCTGGGGAACCAGGGAGGGCTGTGAGGATGAGAGACTGTTCCACCACACAGCCTGGTTCTGTCCTCTCTGGCAGTGGGTTCGGCACAGGCTTTGAAGAAAGGACGCTCACGGAAAGGGGGAGCAGCTCCAAAGACCACAGAGCAGGAAACCCCTGAAGAAGAGGAGGATGACGATATCATGGATGCTGGTGCTATTGATGACCCTGAAGGTAGGACTCGTCCTCCCCACTTCTTAGGTCACTTAGTCTCCTCCCAGTCTCTGTCTGATGTTCTGGGCCACTTCTCTACAGAGGACAGTGACTATAACCCAGCTGAGGATGAGCCTCGGGGGCGCCAGCCCAAGTACAGCCGCAGCATCCCCACGTCCAGCGAGGAGAGGCCGCGTCGGCGCCCAGGGAGGCCCCGCAAGTTGCCTCGTCTGGAGGGCATGTCCCAGGATGAGCCTGAGGGTGAGGGGAGTGGGCAGCAGCAGTTCTGTGCCAGGCTGGAACTGGGGAGTGGTGCAGGGAGGGTGTCTGACGGAGCCGTGCCCTGTCCTGTTGAGCAGAAGCAAAGGTGACCTCGCAGAGCACACTGAGCCACGAGCTGCAGGCATCGGAAGCAGCCAGTTCCTCTGGGCTGGAGAACGGTGCCAGTGAGAACCTGGCAGAGCCCAGCATCAGCCAGTCTGACTCGGAGAACAAGGACCCTTCCTCCAATGCCAGCCTCGAGGAGGCAGATGTCCTCCCCCGGCGCCGAGGGCGACCCTCCCGCCGCTTCCTGGGCAAGAAATACCGCAAGTACATGGGGCACAGGTGAGGGGTGCCAGCGGAGCCGGCGCTGGGCCCTCTGGCTCTGCCCAGGGCTGGTCCAGCTCCAGCTGGGTGCCACAGCCCCGACCCCGGCCCTCTTCCCCAGGTACTACTACAAGTCTCCCAAACCCCTGATGAGGCCCTACCTGTGCCGGATCTGCGGCTCGCGCTTCCTCACGCACGAGGACCTGCGCTTCCACGTCAGCTCCCACGAGGCCAACGACCCACAGCTCTTCAAGTGCCTGCAGTGCAGCTACCGCTCCCGCCGCTGGTCCTCCCTCAAGGTGGGCACCTTCTGGCCTGCTCCTGGACCCGCAAGGCAGGGGCCTGGTGGCCCCAGGTCTCGGGGCTTTGTCCCGCTCCTAGACCCGCAAGGGCCATTGGTGGCCCCCAGGTCTCACAGCCTCGTTCCGCTTCTGCCAGGAGCACATGTTCAACCACGTGGGCAGCAAGCCCTACAAGTGTGAGGAGTGCAGCTACACCAGCGTGTACAAGAAGGATGTCATCAGGCACTCCGCGGTGCACAACCGTGACAGGTGAGGAGGCAGCTGCCTTCCTGGGACGGCCTCGCAGCCTGCCCAAGCCGTGCGAGCTCTTCCCTCTGCCCCTTCCCCAGCCCCAGAATGGGCGGTTCTGGTGTTTGGGTGGAAGGGAGGTCAGTTCTGGGATGTGGCTGACGGGAGGGGGTTTGCTCCTTTCTTTTGCAGGAAGAAGAGGGCAGATCCGGTGAGTCTGGGTGTGCTGCTGGCCTGTCTCCACCCTGCTGTGTGGGAGGAGGCATGCCTGGGCTGCCTCGGGCTCTTGGTGCCTGGCTGGAGGCAGCATTCTGAGATACCCTGAGGAACAGCAGCCCAGGTCCTACAATGGGGAGGGGGTCAGGACGCTGGTGACCCCTCCCTAGCAATCTCATCCTTGCGGTCTCCCTCCAGCCGCCGAAGCTGAACTCCTTCCCGTGCCCTGTCTGCAACCGCATCTACCCCATGCAGAAGAGGCTGACGCAGCACATGAAGACACACAGCACCGAGAAGCCTCACATGTGTGACAAGGTGGCAGGGGGGGACACGGCCTAGGGAGGGGCTGGTGGTAAATGGAGCTGGACAGGAGGTAATTGCTGCTCTTTGTTCCACTGCAGTGTGGGAAGTCCTTCAAGAAGCGCTACACCTTCAAGATGCATCTGCTGACACACATCCAGGCCATCGCCAACCGCAGGTAGGGGCCCCACAGCAGCCTGCTGGGCAGAGCCAGGTCTTGCCTCACCGCAGAGGCAGGCACAGAAGGTCACTGCTGCCCCTGTGCCCCTGTCCTGGCAGGTTCAAGTGCGAGTTCTGCGACTACGTCTGCGAGGACAAGAAGGTGCTGCTGAACCACCAGCTGTCACACATGAATGACAAGCCCTACAAGTGCAGCTTCTGCAAGTACTCCACCTTCCGGGAGGACTTCCTGGTCTCGCACATGGCTGTCAAGCACACGGGTGAGAGGAGCTGCCTGTGCCTGCCCCGCTCCTGGGCGCTGCGGGGGCCTGGCAGCCGCCTGCTGAGCTCAGTGTCCCGCAGGGGGGAAGCCTTTTGCCTGCGAGTTCTGCCACTTCACCACCAAGCACAAGAAGAACCTGCGGCTGCACGTGCAGTGCCGCCACGCGGACTGCTTCCAGGAGTGGGCACAGCGGCACCCCGAGGAGCCGCCCTGCCGCCGCCGCCCCTTCTTCACCCTGCAGCAGATCGAGGAGCTGAAGCAGCAGCACAGCCAGGGACAGGCCCCTGCCGAGCCAGAGCCTGGCCCACCGGTCTGTGCCACCTCCCTGTCCCGGCTCCTCCCCTGCCCGCTGTCCCCAGCCACACTGCCAGCTTGCTCTCTAACGCAGGATCCTTTTGTCTCTGTCACCTACCAGGCGGCCCAGGCTGTGGCAGAAGCAGATGCCCCTGTCCTCTCACAGGACTCTCTGGGCGGGGCCACCATCATTTGCAAGCAAGGCAAGTAAATGGATGGAGACGTGGGGGATGGAGAGGGAGTGGGAGGTGCCTGCCTGATCCTCTGCTCCCTGGTCCCTGCAGAAGTACCCGAATCAGCCGAGCTGGCCACACAGACTGCCCTGGACCTCCTGCTGAACATGAGCACGCAGCGAGAGCTGGCCACAGGCTCTCTGCAGGTGAGGAGGGCTGGGGTGGCTGTGCCTGCGAGGGGAGCAGCACCCAGCCCTGTTCTGCAGCACAGGGGTGTCGGTGCCGTGCCTGAGCTTCTGTTCCTCTCTGCTCCCCTCCTCCCATAGGTGGCTGTGGTGAAGCCAAGTGATTCGGGAGGGGCGCAGGCACCCTGTGAGCCACCAGCACGGGAAGAGGGGCCAGAGGTGGACCTGCATCAGCGGAAGTTGGTGACGCTGCACATGGCAGAGGCTGGGGAGACGCTGGTGCAGGAGGCTTACGAGGAGGCGGCGCTGGGTGGCTCAGAGCTGCAGCAGATCACGATCCCCTTCGGCGGGACAGCAGAGTACAGCATCATCACACCCATCAGCGAGGAGATGCCAGCTGCAGGCACCCTCTACAGGTCAGCCGTGGGGAGGGGAACGCTTCTGACCTAAAGGAGGAGGCTCTGGTGGTGAGGAGGAGGAGGCAGCTCCCTGACTTGTCCTCGCCCGCAGCGAGGAGAGCCCTGCGGAGACCTCCCACGCAGTGGTGGTGAGCGAGGCGGTGATGACAGAGGAGGTTCTGAAGGAGCACAGCGACCACTACATCGTGTCCAGCGCTGCGGGGAGCCAGCTGCAGCCGGTGGAGGTAAGGAGCTGTGCTCTCCCCGCCGCGGCAGCGGTGTGAGCCGGCGTGACCGCGTGTTTCTCCCGCAGCCCCTCAGCGGGGACGCTGCCTTCCCGCCGCCGCCAGAGGGCCCGGAGGCACAGCCCACCGGCGTCAAGTGGCCCTTGGTGCAGTGTGTCACCAGGCAGCTCCAGAAGGACTCGTCTTTATCCCCAGCCTCCGAGGGGCAGGAAGTCTCATCCCCAAAGGTCAAGTGGCCTGTGCTACAAGGCGTGGCCAAGAAGCTCTCCTGCAAGGTTTCTACGGCCAAGAAGCTTTCGTGCAAGATTTCCACAGCCAAAAAGTTTTCCTGCAAGATTTGCACAGCCATGTTCACGGGGAGGGCAGAAATGGAGAGCCACAAGAGAGCCCACATTGGGCCCAGCACTTTCAAGTGTCCCGACTGCCCTTTCACTGCATCCCTCTGGCCAGAGGTTCGGGTAGGTCCCTAGCACAGGCCAGCCTTGGGAGCAAGAAGTGTGGGGACACATGGGTTTCCTGACCCCACCCGTGTGCCTTTGCCCCCAGAGCCACATGGTGCAGCACGCCAGCCTGCGGCCACACAAGTGCACCCACTGCAGCTTCGCCTCCAAGAACAAGAAGGACCTGCGCAGGCACATGCTGACACACACCAATGAGAAGCCCTTTGCCTGCCAGATCTGTGGGCAGAGGTGGGTGAGGCCTGGCTGCTCTGGGGGGCTCTCCATGGCTCTCCAAGGCTTCAGGGAAGATGGGATGTTGGCAAGGAGCTGACCTGACCCCCGAGGGCTGTCCCCTTCTAACAGAGAATTCTCGGTGCATTCTGTGGGTGGGAACCAGCTTCTGTCTCCAAGGAGCTTGTGCTCGAGCAGGTTCAGTGCTTGGCTCTGATGGAAGCATTCTGGGAGCTGGGACAGGCCACGCTGTGCTCCTGTTTCCCATGGCCTGGGTCTCCCTGCTGCCTTCAGCAGCTCCACCTTGCTCTGTCCCTCTGCAGGTTCAACCGAAACGGGCACCTCAAGTTCCACATGCAACGTTTGCACAGCTTGAAGGGCAAGCACCTGGGGCCACCAGCAGCTGCCCAGCAAACCATCATCCTGAACAGTGATGAGGACACACTGGCCACCCTGCAGAGTAAGTTGTGTCCCTGTCACCTGTGTCACCCCCAGGGCTGCTGTGCAGGGCAAGCAGGGCTGAGGTATCTCCAGGCCAAGAGAATCCAGGTGCGGGTCAGAGTTGGCCGTGGTGGGTGTGGAGGTGAAGGGGTGGGTGCAAGGAGCTTTCCTGGCTGCTGTGCTTTTGTGCAGAACTGGGGACCAGCACTTGCTCCAAGCAGGCCCCAGCAGATCAGGATATGTGGTGGGAGCTGCAGTGCTGAAACGGGAAGCAGAGTTCATGGTGTGATGGGGAGGTTGCTTGCCCCTGGTGACCTCTGGTTCCCTTCATCCTGAGAGAGTTTGCTTTAGATCCTGGCCTTCTGCCAGCAGAGCTGCAACTGCCCTGTGCTCCTCGTGGGGTGGGCACTGGGCAGGGGCCAGCTGGCAGCCCTGGCAGGGTGTGGCAGGGTCAGCAGCAGCTCTCTCTGTGTTGCAGCGGCTCTGCAGTCAGGCCAGGCGGTGCTGGCTCCCGAGAGGCTGCAGCAGGCCCTGGGGCAGGAGCACATCATCGTGGCCCAGGAGCAGAGCGTCAGCAGCCAGGTGAGTCAGGCTGCATGCTCCCTGCAGCTTCTCCCTGTGGGCTCTGGGGTTGCGTCCTCGGGAGGCACACAGTTGGGCATCCTGCCCTGACCGTGGGCTCTGGGGGATGTGCAGGAGGAGGCTGCATACATCCAGGAGATCACCACAGCCGATGGGCAGACAGTGCAGCACTTAGTGACCTCGGACAACCAGGTGAGGGCCCAGAGGCACAGTGGGGAGAGCTGGGGTGGGAACGGGCACAGAAGACAGACAAGAACCAGCCCTGCTGCGGCGCAGGGGGTGAGCTGGGGTGGCCTTTCCTGGCTCTGAATCCCTCATTTTTGCAGGTTCAGTACATCATTGCCCCGGACTCTGTACAGCACTTGCTTCCCCATGAGTACGTTGTTGTCCCAGAGGGACATCACATCCAGGTGAGTTTTGGGCTATGGTGTGGATGGAGCTCAGGAAGGTGCTCAGCCTTGTGGCTTACTCCATTTGAGTGGCAGTTTTGTTCAGAGCCTGCTGACACTAACGCAGCTCCATGGTGGCTCTCACCCCCAGGTCCAGGATGGGCAGATCACCCACATCCAGTATGAGCAGGGAAGCCAGTTCCTCCAGGAGCCACAGGTGAGGGGTCAAGCATGGATGGAGCTGCCAGGGCTGTCTGAGCTGGGCATTGGGCACCCAGTTGGAGAGGGAGGGATGTGAAATGGAAGGTGTGTGCAAGCTGGTGACAGAACAGTGCCCAAGAGGGCTGCAGACCTTCCCTGAGCCCTGCACTGCCCTCTGCCCTGCAGATCCAGTACATGCCTGTCTCCCCGGAGCAGCAGCTCGTCACCCAGGCACAGCTGGAGGCAGCAGCACACTCTGCAGTCTCAGGTAGGACCTGGGCCCAGGGATGAGCTCCGGGGTAGCTGTGGCTGTCCCACCTCACTCCAGCTCTTCCAGGAGCCAGTCCTGCTGTGTGACACCATCAGCTCAGCCCAGCTCTGCCTGCAGAGGCTGTTTGGTTGTTGTCACCAGCAGGGGCTCACAGGTGCTCACACCACAGCCCTTGCCAGCTGCCTCCAGGGTTGGTGAGGTGAGCTTGCCACCTTCCTGCCACCATCCCTGGAACTGTAGGCAAGGGTTGGCCTTGGGCCCATCCCAGTGCCTGGGGGGAGCCCTTCTCTGGCCCCAGCCTCTCAGCTCTGGGTCAGCACCAGCCTCTTTTTCCCTGGGGATGAGCTTCCACAGGGATGAGCTCCTGGGATGTGCGTTCCCAGAGTTAACCTCAGCCAGGGTTCTGCTGGAGCCCTTGGTGACCTGCCCGTGCCCTGGGGCAAACGGGGTGGGGTCCCTGGGCAGACCCTGCTTGGCTGCTGCCCCTGACCCCTGTGCTCTGCTGTCCCCCCAGCCGTGGCCGACGCGGCGATGGCGCAGGCCCAGGGAGTGTTCACTGCCGAGGCCACGGCCGAGCAGCTGCAGCAGCTGCAGGAGGGGATCCACTACGACGTCATCACCCTGGCAGAATAGCAGCAGCAGCAGCCCCGGTGGGCACCGGCACACCACGGAGCAGCCAGGCCGGGCAGGAGCCACCTCAGCCAGCAGTTGCCTTATTGCTTCGGGGCTCCGGGGGGGGTGTGCCTGGGTGCACTGTGACAGGGACACGCTGCCACTCGGCCACCCCCTGAGGGTCCTGCACATCCCTGTGGCACAGGACACTGCCTCCAGCTGGGTTCCAGGGCTGGCAGCGCTCGCAGGCCTGGACTCTGCCTGCTGCACTTGATGGTCTGAGCCTCCTTTCCCTGAATCATGTCCGTGCAGGCCCTGGCTGGCACACAAGGGTGCAGCCCTGGGCCTGGCACAGCCGCGGTGCGTGTGGGTAAGGGGGGCTGCTGCAGCCTGGCTGCCTGTGCCAGGGGCTGTAAGGGCACCTGCACCTCCCTTGGTGTCTCCTGCCTGCGGGCAGGCAGCAGTGAGGCTTGGCCTGGAGGAGCCGGCGGTGGGGGAGGCGTGGGCAGAAGATGTTCTATTTTTGTTCTGAGGAGGGTTGGGCTCTGGTGTCGGTTTGTGGGTGGTTGTGGGAGGGGTTTGGGTTCCATTCTCGAGCTTTGACTCTGCTTATGAATAAAAAGGGATTGCAGCTGGCCTGGGCTCTGTTCTGTCCTGACGGCACTGGCCCTGGGTCCCCCCCAGGCCCGTGGCTGCCCTGTGCCAGCAGCTGCCTTCCTTCCTGGGTGACCTTGACTCTTGGGCTTCAAGCCGGGCAGCTGGTGCAGGGTTGGGTTTGGGGCCGGAGTCATGAAATTAATCGAGTGGTAAACAGCCTAAATCCCATGTAGCTGCCCCGCGCTACACGCGGCCCCGCCCTGAGCCGCTTGTCTGGAGGTGTTTACACGGCGCTTATCACAGCGGCGCTTATCACAGCTGCGCTCCCGCTGCCAGCTCAGCCTCTGCCCTGCCGCCTCCCCAGCTCAGCGGCAGCAGCTCCGAGCCCGCGGCCCCGGCACCGCCACCGTGACCTTGGCCAGGCTCAGCCCAGCCTGCCCCAGGGCACGGGGATGGCGCTGCCCAGCCTGGCATTTGGGGTACGCAGCGGGCGGGTGGGGTTTGGCTGCCCCCCCCGGGCCCTGCTGGCTGTCGCTTACCCTGTGCCCGCTGTTGCTGCGCGGCTCTGCCTGCCTGGCCGCGGCTGGGTCAGCATCCAGCTGTGTCCAGCTGTGTCCAGCTGCCCTGCCGGCAGCTGCGCGGCGCAGCGCTAAGGCCGCGGGCAATCCGCGGGCGCTCCCCTGGCTTACAGCAGCATTATCTCGTCAAGCCGATCCGCGGCGGCTCGGGCAGCACCGATTAGGGCTGCAGGAGTCCTGCGGGGACAAGGTTACGGGGCCGCTGCGGGGCCGTGGCCAGGGCTGGCCGCTCCTGCTCGGCCACACGGCTGCCCCGGGGGCTTCCATGCCTGGGGCTGCCCTGAGCTTGGGAGCAGCCCGAGGCGGGGACGGTGCTGGGCTGGATGGGAGCAGGGGTCCTGGCTGCCGCGGGTGGGGCCCTCCGGGTGCTGCTGGCACTCTGGGTACAAGCAGCAGGGTACAGAAGAGGGGCTCGGGGCCCCTCGGCGCTGGCACCTCCCCTGTCACTGGGTGCCTGGCGCTGCGGCAGGGCTCGTTAGCGCCGGTGACCTTCCCGTTGCCGTCCCCGGGCAGCGCTAAGCGGGTTTGTTACATCTTTAATATCCTGAGAGCGTTATTATCGGTATTTAGCCACGGATACAACCTGAGGGATAATCCCGGGCTGAGCGGGGGGCGCAGCGCAGGAGCTGGGCACCCGGGGGGTCGTCAGCTCTCGGGGCTCTTCGCACAGCTGCCCACCGCTGCCTGCCTGCCTGCTGCCCCCACCCCCACAGCGGCCAGGAACGGCCCTACCTGGGCAAAGGGTCCCCGGGGCTCTGGGGCCCCTACCCCTTTGCTCCTCTGCAGACAGGAGTCCACGGCGCCACCAGGGCTCGGGCAAGAACCTGGTCAAGCTGGAGGAGAAGCCAAGTTCCAGCCCAGCAGGTTGTGTCACCCACGTCCTACCAACCATGCACAAGTTCTGCCAGTGCCCAACCCTCTGACCTGACCCAGTTTGGGGGGGGGCTCTGTTGACCCCTGTCCCGGGCCCAGGTCGGGGTTGGAGTCAAGGATGGGGACCAACAGCTCTTGGCACTGCAGCTGAGCCCAGTGTGTGCCATGTCTCACAGGCATGCCTGTGTCCATGGGGCTGTGGTGCTCCCCTGGGCTCAGTGTGCCACCCCCCACTGCCACTGCCCCCCAGCTCCCCACACATGGTGGCTGTGCAGGGCTGGGGGCCCAAAGGCACCAAAGGTCCTGGCCACATCCTGGCTGATGGTGAGCAGGGTGGGGGCTGCCCCCTGCCAGCCCCTGCCAACATGACCTGGGTGGGGGGAGTTATGCACTGCCCCAGATCCTGCTGCCGCTCCCCTGGGCACTAATACCCCCTGGTCAGCTGCCAGTCAGCACGGACCCAGCAGCTATAAAATGCCCAGGAGCAGCTCCCTGGCTCCTCTCCTGCAGCATGGCAGCAACTCAGGGTGAGGGGAGCCCAGGCCGGGAGCTGGGGGGCTGTGGAGGGCCCTGGGGAGCCCTGCGGGGGTCCCCCCAAACCTTGATGCCCTACCCCTACCCTGTGCTGACTGGCTACAGCCTGTTGCCACCACCCCTGAGCCTCCTGGCACCCTCGGTAAGTGCTGCAGTCCCCTCCTGGGACTGGGCTGGGGCTGTGTGGGGTGGTTGGGGGTGGGGATTTTCTGTCCTGGGGTCTCTGTATCCTCTGTACCTACCCCCTCCACCCCCCCTTACACCCTCCTACACCTCGGGACACCCAGTGCCAGACACGGGAGAGGATGAGGAGGGGCAGGACCCAACTTTACCCCTTCCCATGTGCAAAGGGCTGAGGCACTCAGGTCCCCAGCCCAGGCTGGCCCTGTCCTGACACCCATTTGCCCCCCTGCAGGTCTCACCAGCCTACGAGGTGCTGCCGGGGCTGGTACCTGGGGCTGGGCTCTACCCAGCCTGCTGCCAGCAGCCGCTGCCCGTGGAGCCAGGGCGGGCAAAGGTGGCAGCAGCACGGGAGAGCACTGGGGCACTGAAGGCTTGGCTGGCACGGCACCCCAGGAACCCCTACCCCAGCAAGGGGGAGAAGGTGATGCTGGCCGTGGTCAGCAGGATGAGCCTCACCCAGGTCTCCACGTGGTTCGCCAACGCCCGACGGCGCCTGAAGAAGGAGAACAAGGCAGGATGGGCACCGCGGGGTGCCTCAGACGGCGAGGACAGCGAGGGAGAAGGGACCACGCTGGGTGCCAACCCTGTCCCTGACCCCAGCCCCGTGCAGGATGGGTGCAGGGTCAGTCCTGAGCAAGAGAAGCCAGACCCCGAGCAGGGCACGGAGCCCCACAAACCCAAGATCTGGAGCGTGGCAGCGATGCTGGCGTCTCCCGACAGGGAGAGCAGGTCCCCCCCAGGGGTGCCAACGATGCCGAAGCAGGGGTAGGGCCGGGGTGGTGGCGATGGCACAGCCCTGTGCCGGAGACAGGGATAGCAACAGGACCTGGGGACTGCCTGAGAACCAGGAGAATGGAGAGGCAGGGCATCAATAAATGTGACTGTCTTGGACCTCTTGGTTTTGCCTGTCTGTGGTGGGGCAGCAGTGGGCATGCTGGTGGGGCTGTAGGGAGGGCTGGAGGAGAGAAGGGCATCTCCACTGCTAGTACTGCTGTGGGCAGCCCAGATCAGCCCACGGAGCAGAGCAGGTCTTGCCCTGAGCCCACTTGGGCTGCCACCTCTGCCTGAAGCACAAGGTCCCTGAGTGCCCAGCCCGGCTTCAGGGGATTTACCAGCCCCTGGTCCCCAGGACGGTTCCTCCACTCTCTTTGGTGCCTTCCTCATGCTCTCCCCAGATATCCAGGGTCACTCTTGGGTGAAGAGCTGGGCGTGTCACTGCCACAGCCCTGTGCTATGGGACAGAGCCGGGAGGGACATGCTGGGATAGGGACACACAGGCACGAGGACATGCAGGGAGCATGGCACACAGTGGGTGTGGGAGGCAGCAACAGTGCCCAGCCACTCGCTGCAAGGGCCAGAAGCCGACCTCCACCCACCCATTTCCCAAGGCCAAGCTGGGGGCTCTGTGCAGCCCCAGGGTGACAAAGTGCAGCCAGAGGAGACTCTGGGAAGGGGACGAGGGATCAGCAGCCCCGGGGAGGCTTGAAAGCAGGCAGAGGCTGCTTCGGATGTCCCTAAGAACCAGGAAGCAGAGATCAGACTTTGCTCGGCTTAGACAGAAGTAATGGAATGGTCCTGGTGCCAAACGAATCCTTGCACAAAACAACCCACGGAGGTTAGATAACGCCCGGGGGCTCCGCGTGAAGATCACAACGACTGCAAAACAGCTGCGACAACATCTGTACGGCCCAGCCAGCACCACCCCCACCCCCCACCCCCCACTTCCTGCCTTCCACGGACACAGCAGAGGCCAACGCGAGACTCACACTGGTGGGAAACAGCCGCGGGTGGGATGGGAGCGGCGCTGCCGGAGCTATTTACACACGGACACGGGGCCGGGGCGACCGTAGAAGGCTCCGGGCTCTGCCTGTCCTTCTCCCGCCGGCGCCAGGCTGTGTCCAGCTGCCGGAGCCTGTCTGGCCGCGGCACCAAGCGTCCACACTTCCTCGGGTGGGATCAGCCCCCTGGCTGCTGCTTCGCTCTCAGCCCAGCTCCTCTCTGTTTCTGGAGGAGGATGAGGAGAAGCTGAAGGTCTGGCCTGATCCCTTGAAGGCTGCAACGAGCTCCTGCAACCGCTCCGGCGTGGGCTCTCACTTGGCAAAGCCGGAGGTGTTCTGCCTGGGAAGCCATCGGGCACCAAGGCTCTTCCCGTGGTCCTGGCAGGTCTCCATGCTGTGGGTCAGCCGCGGGGAACACCTGCGCCCGAGGGACATCGCTCCGAGGGGCACGGAGCCACACCTGGGCGGGCACAGGGCTCGGCTGCGCGGGGTCAGGAGTGGGGGAACCCAAAGACCTCCCGGCACAGGCACTGGCAGAGGCTGTAGACGATGCAGAGGAGGAGGGTGGCGGGCACGAGGCTGACCAGGACGATGCCCAGGCTGTGGTGCTCGATGAGCAGGAGGTAGATGCCAAAGGGCAGGGAGCTGAAGTAGAGGAGGCAGAGGACGCCCAGGATAAAGTGGGGCACTGCCTGCCAGCCCCAGGAGCGGCACTTCTGCCCGGGGCCGTGGCAGGGCAGCATGACCAAGCTGTCAGGGCGGTACAGCCGCACCACCTCCAGCCCGTTCAAGCTCTCCGGCAGGGCCACGTCCTCTGGCACCTCCAGGATAGTGACGACCACGCAGTCAGGGCCAGGTGCAGGCTCCAGCACGCTGGGGCAGAGCAGGACCTCAGGGGACCGGGAGGGACCTTGCTTCTTGGGCCTCTCGCAGCCTGTCAGCAGTGCCAGCGCCTCGCCATCGTCCTGCAGCCGCTGCACGTCCCCGCCGGGCACCGGGCTGTGCTGGCGGCAGAAGGGGCAGCGGAGCTGGTGGGGCGACGTGTCCCCCACTGCCACCATCTTGTGCAGGCACCTGGTGCAGAGGCGATGGCCGCAGGGCAGCAATTTGGGTCTGCGGGCGCGGGCATCGTAGCGGCTGTAGCAGATGGTGCAGTCCAGCTCGGGGGGCACTGCCTGCACCCCCTGCTCGCTGTCCGGCTGGGCCATCCTCCCGGCGGGCTGCTGTGGGGCTGGGGACAGAGGAAAGGGGCTGTGGGACAGGTCCTTTGGCCCCGCTGCACCCCCTGGGTGGGCTCCTGAGCTCTCCGAAGCTCCCCGGCGGAGGGGGAGCCGGAGGAAACTGGCACCGGCTGCAGTCCTCCTCCCTCCCGGGTCCGGCTCTGACCACCGGCTGCTGCCGCTGGTTCGGGGCCTCGCCCCTGTCCCGGCTCTCTTGGGTGGGTGGGAGCAAGCTGCAGGGCGGGGGCCCAGCTCCCAGGTGGGCTCAGGTCGACCCTCCCCGTGCCAGCGGCTCCCCTCAGGCGAGCTGGCACCGGACGCGGGCTCTGCGGCTGCCGGGACTCCCCTCCCGCCCCCGAGCTCCGGAACGACCTTCCCGACATCAGCTCCCCGCCTGGTACCTGCTCTCCGCTGGGGCTCCAGGGAGGTCGGCGGCCGTGGGTAGATGCCCGGGGGCCCAGGAGCCCCATGGAGCGGGCTGGGACGCGGTGCCCGCCGCGCTGCGGAGGCCGCCCCGGCGCAGGGGCCGGCGGCATCCCCGCGGCGTTGGCCTGGCAACGGCGAGCCGGAGGAGGATGCTCGGCCGCTGCGGCTGCCGGTGCCGCTGCTGTGCGGAGCTCAGACGGGGCAGGATCGGGGCCAGCCGCTCTGCGGGGCACAGCCGGGATGCAGCAGCAGCGCACGGGGGGGGTCGGTGCGGGTTCCTGCTGCCTCTCTGCCCCCAGGCACCCCGAGGATGCTCCTTCCCTGCCCAGTGGTCCCTGGAGCTCTGCAGTCCCCGGCCTGGCAAGCAGAGCAGCTGCAGAGCAGGGGCTTGAAGGTGCCTCCCGGGCAGGCCCTCTGCCTCCTCCGGCTCCTGCTTGGCCCCAGGAGAGAAGCTGCTCCTACCATGAAGGGTCAATGGGGAGGACCCACACAGCACCCACAACACAGGGCACCTGGGGCACAGAGAAATGGTCAATACCACCCACTGCATGCCTGCACACTTCACCTCACCCCTGCATCTAGGGAACCAGGACCAGGGGACACCCAGGAGCTGCAGCACTTGCCAGAATCAGGCTAACCATGGCCAAGCCCCTGGCATGTCCCTCTATGCTGGGTCTCTTCAGTCTGTGCCAAATCCACCCCTGGCCCCGCTGGAGCCCTGGCAGAGATGTTTCCAGCAGCCCCGAGGGGCAGCAGCCGCAAGAGATCCTCCCTAGGGCTGAAGGTAGGTTGGCAGTGCTTGTTCCTTCCCAGCAGGGACAGGGCAAACCTCTCCCTGTGCTGCCAGGCTGGAGAGAGCAGCAACCACCCACCAGTGGGGACCTCACACAGCCACAGTCCACACCCAGGGACATGCCTGAACCTAGGCACTCCGAGGGTGTTCAGCCTCTCTGTGTCAGGCTCACAGCTTTCTGCCCTCAGGCCCCTCAGGGCACAGGGCACTGAGATGTTCCAGTTAACAAGGAAATACTTCTTTTTCCCTCCAGGCAGGGCCTTGCCCTAGCCCCTGAGCTCCAGGAGCAGCCAGGTACCTGCTGCCCACACCCTGAGGACCTCAGTGTGGGGTTGTGGCTCCAGCCCTTACCCCTTGGGGCTGGAGCTGGTGGGGTCAGTGTGAGTGAGGGCCCCTTTAGGTCAAACCCTCAGAGCTTCTATTCCAGAGGCCAGGCAGCATCCAGCTCCTGCTGTGACCTCCGCCCCCCCTAGCCCTGTTCATAGCCTCCACCACTGCTGCCTTCCTCTTGGCTCAGCCTGGCCTTGGTCACCATCCCTGGGCATTGCCTTGGGACAGGCACTGTGAGCTTGGCCATTGCCCAGTCTGGATGGGAAGGGTCCTGTCCTGCCATGTCACCAGGCTGACAAGAGGGCCCTGCTCTGGAGGGGATGCCCTGTGAAACCTGCTGTATGCAACCTGACAGTCCCCTCCTACCACCTCCTGCTTCATCCAGCTGAACAACGTGCTCCAGAGCCACAGCCACCCTAAAGGGTTTCTTGGCCACCTGCAAGTAATTAAATGCTTAACAAGGCAACTGGGCACGGCCTGGGAGAGGCAGAGGGTGGGCTGCCAGGTGCCAGTGTCTCTGCCTAGCTGCACTTCAGCAGGTGCCTGCCCTGCCTTGGAGCAGTGGCTGAAGGGGAAAGAAAGGCTTTCAAAACTCTGCTCTCACTGCCAGAGCTCCCAGCTGAGTGCCACTGCAGGACATCGATGATCTTGTCTATTGTTGAAAGCATCCCTGGAGAGCCGTGGAGATGCCAAGAGCACATGGTGGGGCTGGGCTGCTTCTGCCTACCACAGATGCTAGCCCAAGCTGCCACATGCACGACCCCAGCCCAAGACTCAAATTCTGGCTTTTAACTGAGACACCTCACAGCCTGTGTGACCTGTGGCACTGCTGAGCCACCCTGCAGCCCTTCTACTGGGTTCTGCGGTGCACACCAGCCCAGCTGCAGGCAGAGCAGGCTCCAGGGGGAAAGCTTAGGAAACTCCCAAATCCCAGAAAACTGGGTCAGAGAATTATCACAGCTCCTAGCCCCCAGAGCCACCCTCACCTTGTCAACCAGAAGAGATGGGTGGTAATGGGTGGCAAGTCTTGAACCCAGCAGCAGGGACAGGAGGAGATCAACAGCTGGAAGCTGGAGCAAGACCTTGCCAGCTGGAGCAGGGCTGCACCTGCAGACCTCCGAGGGACCAGTTCTTACCACACCATTTGTGGCCCTGTGCTGGCGAGGCTGGAGTCAGAACACAGCTCAGCCTTGGCCACCTTCATCAGGGAAGAGTGGTCTGAAGAGCCCCAGAGCAGAGCCCCTGTGAGGAGAAGCTGCCTTGTCCTGTCCTGAGGTGGCCGAGGGCAATGGCAGCTGCAGGCACTTCTCAGAGGGCAGCGGTGAGGGTGAGAAGCCAAACTCTGCATGGTGTGACCCAGGCAGGGACCCACAGAGGTGCTGGTCAGGCTGCTCTGGGCGGCTCACAGCAGCTGCTAGAAAAAACGTTCAGCAGGAGGAAGCAGCAACACGGAGCAGGGCGGATCCAGGCTCCTGCATCGACCCTTGGCATCCTCCTTTCAGCTGGGGGGCCGAGGGCAGGGAGGTGGGCACAGCCCCTGGCCGACAGAAGGAAAGGGCACAGACAGGGGTGGAGCTGTACGCTGGTTTTTAATGTCCCTAAGAACTAGGAAACAGAAATCAAAAATAGACTTTGCTCTTCTTGATAAAAGTAATAAAATGGTTAGCGGTGTTAAATTAACCCTTACAAAACACAAACCCAAGGAGGTTAAATACAGCCCAGGGGCTCCGCGTAAAAACCACAACGACTACAAAACAGCTGCAACAACATCTGTACAGCCCAGCCGGCCCCCGCCCTCCACGGGCACGGCGGCGGCGGCCAGCACGGGACTCACACGGGTGGGGAACAACCACGGATGGGATGGGAGCGGCGCTGCCGGAGCGCGGTGCCGCGGACACAGCTATTTACATATGGACACGGGGCCGGGGCCGCGGCTGGGCCGGCCGCAGGAGCCCCCCCGGGCTCTGCCCGTCCTCCTCCCGCCGGCGCTGGGCTGCGGCGCCGTGCGCTTGCCATCCACCTGTCCCTCCGCCTGTCCTGCCGTCCTTCTGCCCACGTCCCAGCTCCGGCTGACCCTCGGCCGGGCGCTCCGGCGTCGAAGGGGCTGCCAAGCTCCTCCTGCCGTGCCGCCTGCCCTTTGCCGAGCCGCGGCTGGGCCTCCTCCGGCGCCCTGCGGCTGCTCCAGCCGCCCCGGGCGTGCAGTTCGCAGAGGAAGGCGGTGCCGTGGAGCTGCTGCCAAGAGTCCCGCGGTGGCACCGCGCTGCCAGCAGTCCCTGCACCGCCCCGGCACAGCCTGCCCTGCTGCCTCGCACCTCTGCTCCCTAGTTGGGATTGGTCTCCCGGCTGCTGCTCTGCTCTCGGCTCAGCTCCCGCTCCTTGTCTGCCGTGGAAGAGGAGGAGGAGGATGAGGAGGATGATGATGAGGAGGAGGAGCTGAGGGTCCGTCCTGAATGCTTGTAGGCTGCCACCAGCTCCTGCAGCCGCTCGGGCGTGGGCTCCCACTTGGCGAAGCCGGCACTGTTCTGCAGGAAGAGCACGGCCGTGTTGTGCACCGCCTTGTAGTACATCTCCTCTCTGCAGGGGAAGACAAGAGGCACTCAGCAGCGTCCCTCAGCCCTCCTGCCCAGCCACACACTGCACCCTGACCTCCTCCCCTGCACGCTGCTTAGGACAAGGTCCTCTTCCCTCACTCCTCTGCGTTCAGCTCCAAGTACAGGCTGACCCCTGGCAAGGGCTCCCAAACTCTGAGGAGTGGAGCTGATGCTGCATCACCATAGACCACTGCCAGCACCTGCTGGGAAATCACTGTCCCTGCTGAAAGTGACTGGTCACAGCGAGCCATCAGTTGCCTGACCTTGCTACCTGGCCAGCAGACCACAGCCAGCTTGTTGAGGTAAGATCAAGATTCCCCACCCAGCACATCCTGCTTCTCTGACACCAAGCTGCTGTGGATTTGGCAGGGCTGGCTCACCAGACGCAAGGACTGGCAGAGGGCACAGGGAATCCCACGGCACCAAGTGCAACCTGCTCCGCCAAGACCTGCACCAAGCACACCTCACCCATCAGCTTTTGTCCCTGTGAAACACCTCAGCAGTAACAAAAGGCTCCCTGTGCCCATCTGAGACACCTCAGTGCCCACACACGCCACCGTTTCCCTGCTCCCCAGTTCCCAGCCAGTCCAGCTTGGACCATTTCTGCCATGCCCTTCCCAGGAGGAGCTGGGATCGAAGCCTACTTCCTGCAGACGTGCTGGGAGCCGCTGCGGTACTCGTGGTCGAAGGCAGGCAGGACCAGCTGGTGCCGCTTGAACTTGCTCTGCTCCATGCGGGTGAGCGCCGGCGTGGGAGGGTCTCGCCACTCGGGGATGAAGACGATGAAGGACAGAGGCTCGCTGGAGCTCTCCAGCAGTTTCTAGTTCAGCAAGGAAACGGCTGAGCAGTGTTTCATTATGGAAACACTTCTGCTTCCAGCCACCCGCTGCCTTCTGCACCCACAGCCTTGCCGGGGGGTGTGTGAGGGGAGGGCTGACCACAGCTGCCCAAGGGAGAACATACCTCGAAGTGAGAGACCATGGCATCCATCAGCTCCTCACAGAACGGAGGATTCGCCTCAAAAGAGCCACTTATAGGGAAGAAATCCAGGCAGGGGCTGGAGGAAAGAGGCAAAGACGCCCATCAGAGAGGGCAGAACTCCAATTCTCTCACCTCCAGGCAGCCGTTCCCTCGGAAGGGGCAGCCACACTCTCAGGCTGAGTGCCCAGCAGCACAGAGCCTGCCACTTCCAGCACAACCTCCAGATGCTCAGCAAGAGCTAAAGGGTAGGGAGCAAGAGGATGGGGCCAAACTCAGTGATGCCCAGTGAACGGGCATGATTGCATCTGAAAAGGAGAAACTTAATTTCTGTGAAGGTGCAGAGCCCTGGAGCAGGTCTCCTCTGGAGACCTTCCAACACTCCCTGGCCACTGTGATCCTGAGCAAGCTGCTGTGGGTGCCCTGCTTCAGCAGGAGGGTTGGACTGGATGATCTCCAGAGGTCCCTCCCAACCGTGCTGGGATTTGGGGGTTCTGTGACTGGTCATGGGGGACACAGCCCAGCTGCTGTCACCAATGGTGACTCTGAGCCCGGGTGGCTGCTCCAGGGCCCAGCTCTCCCACTCCAGCAGCAGGGCAGCACTCCGGGGAGCAGATTTCCTACCAAGGCTAACAGCACAGTGCAGGTGGTCCCACAGCCAGCCTGTGCCCACTCACTGCCTTCAGGCAGCCCTGAGCTCACTCTCCCCTGAGCAGGTGCCCCAGCCCACCCCAAGGGCACCCACCCAGCCCCATGGCAGGGCAGGGCAGAGGACTCACCCCCTGGATCCGAAATACCCGTCTGTGTCCAGGAAGGCTGAGCAGTACTGCTTGAAGTAGCAGTTCAGGGGCGAGGCAAAGCACTCAAAACTCACTCCAAAGAGCTTGTGGAGGGCCTCAAAGACGTGCACAGGCAGTGCCCCCTGCAGCCCAGTCCCCTCGTACAGCCCCACACCGAACATCATCTGTGGGAGCAAAGTCCAGTGAGTGCCTGTGCCTGCTGTGCCCTCTGCTCTCTCCACTGACCACAGGCCCCTGGCCATGCACACACTCCTCTGGGGATCCAAAGCCCCCTTGGCCTTCCTCAGCACCTGTAAGGTGCCCTGCACATACCCAAGAATGCTCTTTAGATGCCCTCAGGCCCCACAGACCAAGTGTCCATTTTCACAGCCCCCAGCTGGGCCCCACAGTCAGGAACTACTGAAGGTCTCTTTCATAAACTTTTATCTTTACCCTCCGAGGGTCTCCTGGCAAGGTCACAACCACTCCCACAGGCCTCTCCCCAGACAACAGCAGCTTCTAAGCTCTGTTTTGCATCAGGCTCCAGAAGCTGTGGACTTCACCTTGGAGCAATGACCTTGATGCCTTCAGCAGAACCTTCATCTCCCTGCTATCTCTAAGGCTTTCTGAGGCACAGCTGTGATGAGACTGTACCTGATAGCGACGGAGAAGGCACCAAACCCTGGGCAGAAACTTTTCAAAGCCAGAGTCATCGATGCAGCTGTACCGGTAGAGCAGCCACTGGAAGACAAAGCCTGATCATTAACCACCAGCAGAGACAACAATCACAAACACCAGGGGCACAGGTGATAAGGAGCTGGGGAGAGCCTGTGTAGAGGCCTGCCAGCACAGCTGCTCCCACCATGGCAGAACCAGCATGGCTGAAGGGAGCAGGCCAGCAGTGCTGCCTTGCTGCCAACACAGTTGGTGCCACCATGGCAGAACCAGCAGCTCTTCACCAGCATAGCTGAAGGGAGCAGGCCAGCAGTGCTGCCCTGCTGCCAGCACAGCTGGTGCCACCATGGCAGAACCAACAGCTCTACACCAGCATGGCTGAAGGGAACAGGCCACCAGCACTGCCTCACTGCCAGCACAGCTGGTGCCACCATGGCAGAACCAGCAGCTCTACACCAGCACGGCTGAAGGCAGCAGGCCACCAGCACTGCCTCACTGCCAGCACAGCTGGTGCCACCATGGCAGAACCAGCAGCTCTTCTCCAGCATGGCTGAAGGCAGCAGGCCAGCAGTGCTGCCTCGCTGCTGGCACAGCTGCTCCTGCAGCACAGCAGCCTGAAGGTGCTCCCAGCCTGGCCTCAGAAGCAGCTGTCCTCACTTCTGCTGCTCTCGGGGCAGCCTCAGCAGCTCCCTCCCTCAGCAGGGCAGGCAGCAGTGGCAGCCCAACCCAGGAGCAGTGCCAGCCCCGTGTGCCAGCCCCAGCCCCTACCAGCTTGCTGAAGTAGTTGCGGCTGACTTTGACCATCTCTCCCTTGTAGCGCACGCAGGCCACATTGTTCTCCATGTGCATCTCCACGCTGGGCAGTGGTGGGGAGGGGATGGCCAACCTCACTGGGTAGCAGTACACCAGCCTGTCCTGGACCTCAGGGGTTTCCACCTCAGCTACAGAAAACAAAGAGAAAGGCTCTGGTTAGAATAATCCTAGGACAAATCTTCCTTCACCTCAGAACGTGCAGTGGCAGGAATGGGGCTAAAGAGCAGAGAGGTCCTCTCAAAGTACTGTGGTGTCCTTCACAGATCTCGCAGAGAGCTGCTTAGGTCCAGAGCTGATTCCCCAAACTGATTCCACCACCCACTGCCAGAGCACAGAGAGGATATATTCTCTAGAGAAGGGGACCAAGGCTGGTGAGGGGCCTGGAGCACAGCCCTGTGAGGAGAGATCTGAGGGAGCTGGGGGTGTGCAGCCTAGAGGAGGCTCAGGGCAGACCTCATTGCTCTCTACAGCTGGGGAGGTGGTGGAGTCCCCATCCCTGAAGGTGTTTAAGAGGAGGCTGCATAAGGCACTTAGTGTCATGGGTTAGTTAATTATAAGGGTTAGGTGATAGATTTGACTTGATGATTTTAAGATGTCTTCTCCAACATGGTTAATTCTGTGATTCCATCCTCCAGCTCTGACACAGCAGACTGTAAACTGCACACTGCCACCCCAGCACCACCCTAGACCAGTGAAACACCTTTCATGTTGCTACTGTCTTTGCTTCAACTAAACCCAAACTCATCCAAAGCACAACCAATATTCCCAGGCTGTCAAGTGTAGGAGCCAAAGGAGCCTTCCTGTCACCTTGCAGTTAGCCATCACTGACAGCAGGTCCAGCAGGGAAAGACTGCTCACAGGAACCAGTCAGAAAACATCACAGATTCAGTCAGGTGGGAAGACAAAAGCAAACCCAAGCAACAGAAAGCAGACCCTGAGGTCTGAGGGGAGCATGAGCAGAACTGGGACACAGAAAGGGGAAGGACTGCAGAATGGTGGTGAGGAGAGCAACAGGGACTATGGCAGAAAGTGGCCAGAGGCAGAATGCAGGTGAGAGACAACAGAGAGAGGATGGAGGAATACAAATCCCTTCTGGGAATGGAAGAAGAGTGCACAGGAGGTGCTGAGAGGCAGGGGAGTGCAGGAGCTGCTCAGAACCAAGAAGCATGGCAATGGAGAGCACAGGGAGGAGAGAGCCCTCAGCAGTGGGGAGGGGACTGTCACCTGTCCCTGGCAACTCAGGAAGCAGCAGAGCAGAAAAGCAAGGCCCAGGGGGACCAGCCAGTGCCCTGCTCAGCACAGTCAGCTCCTGGCGAGCTGCTGCATCCCGACAAAACCTGCTTGTGCCATTTGCTGCTAGGAGGACACCTGCCCACTGCACAGGCACTCGTCTGACTGCCAGCTGTGCCCCCTGCCCCCGAGTGGCCACTCCCCACTGTCAGCTGCAGCACCCACCAGAGATGTTGTTCTCCTTGAGGATGGCGAGGTGCTTCTCCCGGATCCGCTTGACGTACTCCAGGGAGATGTAGTAGATCTTGCTGCAGATGCCTTCCACGGAGTCCTTGGCTGCCGCAGACACGTGGGGGCCGCACTGCTTGCGCAGGTGCTCCAGGCGGTCCTGCGGGAGGCAGCAGAGTCCCTACAGCAGCGCCCCCCGACGGCCCCACACAGCCACTTCACGCGGCCAAGGGAGGCAAAGGCAGCCCTCTGCAGCAGGACCTGCGCCTGGCACCGGCGCTCCCCTCCCAAGCCCCTGCACAGGCAGCAGCATACAGACCATGTAGTCCTCCTTGGAGGCAGAGTGGTCCCGTCGCAGCCAGCTGAAGGTGTCCTCCACGTTCCACTTCACCACCTTCCTGCTGTCTGGTGAAGCACTCCTGCATGGAACAGAGCAGCAAGACTGAACCCAAGGCTGCACAGCAGCGCCTCCATCCCACCATGGCTGCTCCCCACCAGCAGAGGAACACAGCCAGAGGCACTTCACCAAGGTCCAGCCCTGCCACTCTCCTTCAGGCCTCCTCCCAGACACTTCTATGCCTCAGGACTGCTGTGCTCCCTCCAAACCTGCTACCACAGAGCAGGTGAAGTCCATTCTGACCTCACCTCTGCTTTTCAGACACAGGTGCTGCTGGGATCTTATGACTCCCAGATAACTCCCCTGTTAACGAGCATCTACCTCTCTCTTCTCCAATTCCATTCTGTACCAGAACTGGCCAGAAACACCACGGATGGAATAATAAAGCCCTGTTCTAAGCTTGCTGCTCTCCAGCAGCAGCACCTGCCCAGGCACTCCTGTGCTTTGCTCAGAGACAAATGGCAGGAGGCACTTCCTGCCCTGTGTTTCACAGGGTCCCACTCATCTGCTTCTCCACGCTGGATTTCACTGGAACACAACCACCAAAAGCTGCTTGCTCCAGCACCACTGTTTCCCTCTGGACATCCCCAGCCTTGCTTTCCTCAGTAAGCTGATGCCAGGCAGGGTAAGGTGTGATGCAGCAGCACCCCCCAGCCCGAGAGCAGTTCCCACCTGGACTCGATGAGCCGCTTGGCAGCCTCGGCGTATTTGAAGAGCAGCCTCTTGGCTTCCTCCCGGAACTTGATTCTGGACAGCCTGAGGAAGATCACATTCACATGCATCAGTTCCACAGCTGCCAGGAAGGCAGGTCCAGCTCCCAAGCCTGACACCGCCAGCATCCCACCGGCTCATCAGAGAGAGCAGAAGGCAAAGCCTGGACTGGCAGCAGCTAAATCCCTGGGCCAGAGCAAGGCAAAAGCAGCCCAGGCCTGTTCTGCACAGTACCTGATGGGAATGTCATTCATGATCTCTCTGAACATGGAAGGAGACACTACTGGCTCGCAGTCACTGGGCAAAAGAGGATCTGTCCCTTTATCGACCACCTTCCTCTCCAGCATCCAGCGGTTAAAGGACTCCCTTGGGGGGTCGATCCCTGGAGAAGCACAGAAGGGTCTCATCAACACCATGAAGAGGTGCCCAGGAGTTGTGGCAAAGATGATCCCACTGGAGTCCAGCCCAATGAGCTCACAACTGACACCACAGAGATCACAACTACCCCCAGCAGGCATCTCGAGGACAGGACAGAGGTAACCCAAGAGGAAGACCACAGCACTGCAGGCCTGAGAGGCCACAGCAGGGGAGCCCAGCAGGAACTCACCTTCCCTCTGCTGGCAGAGCTCACGGTAATGCTGCCGCAGCTTCAGAATGAGCTGAGACCGCAGCAGCTCCACCTCGGGGTGTGGAGAAAGCACTTCTGAGGGTGCTCTCTGCTTAATCACTGCGTTTGTCTGGATGTCCAGGTCCCAGTACACCCTGCGGCAGAAGCAGATGCCACCAGGGTGGCCAGACCGTTGGTGAGTTACCAAACACCACCCCCAAAGCAGCTGTCCCTTGGGCTGTCTCACCAGCCACAAACTGAACCATCACAAGACTCCTTGCAAAGGTAGCTGGGGGGGTTGCTTCCCCCAAGTTCCTCCCCAGAGAAGCCAGGTGGTCTTCTTTTCTGCCACCAAAAGAAGACAGAAGACAGCTGGAGACGACTCACTCAGTTGGTCGCAGGAGAGCTGCCTGCTGCTTGTCCTCAGGTGAGACACACCAGGCCTTCAGGACAGAGCTGCCAGGCACACTGGGAGAGCTGGGCACGGGCTGGGCAGCTGCATTCCCTGGGACATCCGCCTGGGCACGGAACAGATGGAATTACTGCCCTGCACAGCCAAAGCCTGCTCCCAGTGTTCCCAGCAGTCCCACAGCAGCACGCTCCCAGGAGCACGTTTTGCCTGCTGCTGGCATGAGTTAATGTGGACACAGGAGCGGCTGTGCTCCTCAGTCCTATCTCCCAACTCCCACACTCCAGCTCAGGCTGGGAGTGAGGACAACTCAGCAGGACCCGAGTGTACATCCAGTTCTGTAGCTTCCAAGCCTGAGTCAGGGCTGGCCAGACATTGCAGAGCTGAAACCAAACCAGATCCAAGCTCCAGGCCCCCTAGAATTCAACCTAGGTTAAACCTCATCCTCAAGCCCACTTGTTTCACAGCACCAGACCCACCTTAGGCTTTTTGACACTGTTGCCACCGGCTGGAACCTCCTCAGAGAATCTCCTCTTCCTCTGCTTGCTCTCCACAGAGGTATCAATCACTCCACCTTCCAGCGGCATGGGAGCTGCGTTCAGGCCCAGCGGGTCTGACTGTGGTGTCCAAACAGCAAGAGCAGCACAGGTCAGTGCCCTGCCTCCAGCAGAGGCCCACCCAAGGTGACAAACCCTCTTCACTGCCCATTCCACCGCCCCAGGCTGGCCTGAGGGTGGTGCTACAGACACCAACGCTCAACAGCTACACAAGGCTAAAACATTCTCTCCTAGACCTGTGTCTTGTTTGGAGTTTTTTTAAGCCTTGGATGAGGAAATGGAACACAATTTGCCCAGGCTGGGAGTTTCCACCTGGCACAGCACTGCCTGAGCGGGCACCTGAGGAGCCTCTCCTCAGAACCAAGCCAGAGAGCAGGCTTGGCGAGGAGCTCTGAGGGTAAGGATGACTCTCTGCGTGTGCAATCTGAAGCCCAAGAGACCACCACGGCCTCCTCTGCCCCTGCAGAACATCCCAGGGTGGGCAGTGGGCTGGAGGCGAGTGCTGACTTACAATGACATCGTGCTGGCCCAGCACGGGCATCTCCCACAGGGACTGGTTGGTGAAGCGGTTGAAGTAGTAGGGGCGATTCTCCCGCTTGCTCCAGCACTTCTCCCAGCCAGCCTGCACCAGCTCATCTGGGAACACAGCCAGGGATCAGCAGAGGAGCAGCCCCGGCCCACAGCCCCTCAGGTCCCCACGACAGATACCAGAGTCACCTCCCCTCATGCCCTCTCCTGGCTGCCAGGGCCCTGCAGAGCCTCATGCAGGGGTTGCCCAGGGCAGCCTCAGTACCTGGCAGGTCCTGCACCAGGCGCATGGGTTTGGGGGAGCTGGGCTGGTTCTGGTTGGAGGTGCCAGGTGAGTGACTCATGAGAGACGCTTCCTCCGCAGGGCTTCCGTGATTCTCATTGGCCATTTCTCAGCAACTGCTCTAGAAAACAGAGAGACAAAGCCCAGGTCAGAGCAGGAGAGAGCCCAGATGCACTGGGCCCGTTCGGCTGCAGCGCCAGAGCTTCCCTCTGGCAGCTAAAAGGGGCTGGACATGCTGAGCTCCCGAGCCCTGCCCGATACCTCTTCTCCTCACACTACCAGCTGGGAGCAATGCTGAGCTCCCAGACAGGGAGTTCTCCAGGACAGCACTCGAGAGCTCAGGCAGATGCCTCCTGGCAGTACAGTGCCTGGTCCCAGGCAGCAGGACACGCACAGTGACATGCACCCCCCTGTGCACAGGCACCACCCAGTGCTGCTGCCCTGAGACAGCTTCCACCAACACTCACACCCCCAGCTGCACCCAACTTAAAGCAAAAGGCTTCCAGCACAACCCTCCTGCTCTATAAGGCAGCCCCAGAGCCTCACAGGCCAGCCAGGAATCCCTGAATTCTTTCCCTTGGCATGGCCCAGACTCAGACTGGCTGCTGGAACCTTTCCTACTTTTTCATCTGCATAACAAGAGTTATGCAAAGAGCTGCCCGAACAATGAGAGCTCCTCTTAATGGTAATTGGATGTTGCCAGCCGGAGAGGAAGAGCCAGGCTTTCCCTCCCTTAGTCACCACATCCCCCGGGGGAACTTTCTGACACTGCAGACTGCTCCTCTCTGGCAGCCCTAAGCACAGTGGCAAGGAGCTGGGGGCAAAGCAGGCACTTTGCATAAATTATCACCTCCCTCGCTCACTCAGCCCTGTTCAGGCTTCTGGAGACAACCTACACTACACCAGAGGTATGGCAGCAGCAGAGCAGTGTGGTTTTTTAACTGGCCACCAGACTGCCCCAGAGGCCAGCTCCCCTGCAGACCATTTCTTAAGTAAAAACTCTGCTCTGGTTTGTAGTTACTGGGATTTATTCCCCTCCTCTTACTGCTCCTAAAACTCTGCTGCCTGTTTCAGAGGAGCAGGAGCCAAGAAGTGACCCAGAACTAGCAGGGACTGGCTGAGGTGTCTCTAGTATTGCTTGTGGAACGAGTGTGACACAGCTCAGGGCTGAGGAACTTGACCCCTTCAGCCTCCTGGAAGATGCTGCCATCCTTCCAGCCAGGGTGAGGGACACTGTGGGACACTGCAGACTGGGAACTTTGGTCCCTGGACAGAATGAGGAGGCAACAACCAAGACACAGGTGGAGCACCTGCTGCAGAGCCCCAGTGCCACCGGGGCCACTGCTCAGTCGTGCAGCAGAGGAGAGTTGTGCAATATTTGTTTACTCACACTTCCTCTTCAACTCCAACCCTGCTGTGCCCTCTACAGTCACCTCAGCAGCCAGAACACCAGCAAGGTCAGCCCAGCACAGCAACAAGGATAACCCAGATCAGACCCAAACCGGGGACATCACAAAGCACAGCAGAGCTGGGGGGCTCAGGGCTGCAGGGCAAGAGCCCCACCAGGCAGCACTGCAGGTACAGCAGCTTGGGAAGGATGCTTGGGACCTCTCCTCCTTAAATTAAAACCTTATTTGCACAGGCTGTGGCTGATGTGTCCTGCAGGGTACAAACAGCACTTTGTAAATGAACTGGCACATGCTGATGGGACCAGAGCTGAGGATGTATGTAAGAGCTGCAGGCAGTGCTGGGCATCAAGATCTTCCCAGACCCCCTGACAGCTCACTCCAGCTGTCAAACAGGGCTCACTGGCTTTGCCTTCCCCTCTCTGTGGGTAAACTACAGCGGTGGAAGCAGGCAAGAAGCTTCATCACTTGACAGTGCTGACGAGAGTCACATCCAAGTAGCTCCAAGTCTGGGAAAAAGCAAACTACCCGAGATGCTGGCAGCCAGAGCTGTACTGCCGTGTAACTAGCACCGGGGCCCGGGCAGCGGCGGGGATGCGGCGGCAGCAGCAGCGTCTGGCGGTGGCTGTGGTGCTGGTCTATAGTCGTGGTGATGCCTTCAGTCCTCCCCGGGACGGCAGTGCTGAGCCTGCCCAGAGCGCTCACAGAGCCCGCGGGGAAGCACAGCGAACGGCAGCGGTGTTCGTTTCCATTCCACCGAAGCGAAGCGTTACACGGGACAGCGGCAAAGGCTGGCAGAGGAGAGCAGAGGCAGCCCCCCGGGACCCGGCAAGGCTCTCCCTCATCCCAGGACCGGGCTGCTGCCCACGGGCACGGCTCCCGTTCGCGGGGCCCCGGCTAGGCGGGACAAGCGCTGCGCACAGCGCCCAGCTCCCGAGGCAGCACGCAGGGACCGGGGGGAAGCACGGGCAGCGCGGCGGCGGCTCCCGGAGTCTCCCTCCCCGAGACGCTGACGGGACGGTGCTCCTCGGCGCGACGGGCCGGGACCGGCGGGGCGGGCAGCCACGGGCAACGGGGCCCGACCGGTGCGGAGCGGAGACGGCGACAAGTCTGCAGGCTGGACGGGAGCAGTCCGGGGGCACGGCCTAAGCGGAACGGAGGCCCGGCGGCGCCGTGCCTGGCAAGGCGAGTACTTACGGTGGCGGGACGCGTGGCCGTCACTCCGTGCTCGCCGCTGGCGCGCCGGGGCCGCATCCTCATAGCGGGGCGTCCCGCGCCTGGCCCGCGGGGGCCGCTGCGGAGACAGGAGCCGGTTACGGCGCGCCGCGGGGGAGGAGCCGCGGGACCAGCGCAGACGCGGCGGTGGGAGAGCGGCGGCGGCGGCGGCGGGAGAGCGGCGAGCAGCGCGGCCGGGG
>VWZI01020016.1:1899613-1910582 GCA_013396835.1 Psilopogon haemacephalus
GGCGGTTCCCGTCAGTGGCAGGGCGCGGCCGCCAGCGGTCCTCACCAAAGGGGCCTTTGAAGTGCAGCGGCGCCGGGGCGGAGCGGGCGGCCGGGCCCGAGGGCTGCTGCGGTGGCGGCGGCAGCGCATTGATGTGCCGGCGGCAGCGGCGCCGCTGGGCGCCTTCAGCGGGGCTCCCTCCGCTCCCGGCTCACGCCTTAGCCCGCAGACTGGCTCCTACAGCTGGCCACCCGCAGGGCTGCCGGTACCCGTCGGACGGAATCGCGGTCTCGTTTAGTGTAGAGGAAGCCTTTGAACTCCCCGAGTGCCTCCCTCAGCCCAGCCCGGCCGGGGCTCCGCTAAACCGTGTAGGCTCCGCTAAACCGTGTCCGCACCGCAGCACATCGCCGTGGCTTTGAGACCCTTCCAGGGGCAGAAACTCCACCGCTGCCCTGGGCAGCCAGGGCCAGACCTTCACAACCTTTTTGGGGAAGAAATGGTTCCTCATGTCCAGCCTGAATCTTCCCTGAGGCTGTTTCATCTTGTCCTGTCGCTTGTTCCTTTGGAGAAGAGTCCAACCCCCACCTCGCTGCAGCCTCCTCTCCGGGAGCTGTCGAGAGCCATGAGGTCTCCCCACAGCCTCCACCGGACTCAACGCCCTCAGCTGCTCCTCCCCAGCCAGACCCTTCCCCAGCTCTGCTGTCCTCTGGACCTGCTCCAGCCCCTCAATGTCCCTGTCGGAGTGAGGGGCCAAGAAGGGGCCAGCACTCAAGGTGTGGCCCCCGCAGTGCCCAGGGCAGAGGACAATCCCTGCCTTAGATGTGGCCGCAGAGCCCCTCCCGGAGCAGCTTCTCTCCGTCCCGCTGACGCCTCCCCGTTCGGGGCACAACCTGGCCCCGTGGAGCCGGGCGGGCAGAGCGCGGCAGGGTGCGGTGGGATGGTTGTGCTGCTGTGTGCCCACTGTGTGCCCAACTGTGTGCCCAGCTGTGCCCAGCTGTGTGCCTGCCACATTCCTCCACTCCCTTGCCTTGAGATTGGTCACTGATGCTGCTGCTGCCAGAGCCACCTGCATCCAGCAGAGGCAAAAGGACGAAGGGGGACATGGTGGGGGTGGGGAGGGGAACAGCTACTGTGCCCTGTCCCTGCTGGGCTGAGCCAGTTTTCGAAGGGGGCTTGCAGGAAGCCCTGGGGCTGTCACCTCTGACCGTGGGGCCCTTTCCTGCCCTTTGCCTCCAGAGTGTCCCCACTGCCTGGCTTCCCAAGGAGCTTCCTGTCTTCCCAAACAGCAGCTTGACCTGCCCTCTGCTCCGAGGGCACTGGGGGCAGTGTGATGAGCTGCTGCTGGCAAAGCAGTTCTGGAGGGTAAGTGCTGTGTAAGCACTCAGGCTCCTGAGGCTCCCCACGTCTGGCACACGAGCCCCATGCTGGCTTCACTGCCCCACGGGGCTGAGAACTGCCCAGAGCACAAAGTGTTGGCTCAGACCAGCCCCTTGCTGCGTGGACTGGGGTGAGAGGGGGCTGCAGAACCTCCATCCTCCAGGTGAGGAGGGTGAAGCAGCCAAAGGGGGTGGCGAGGGCAGGGGCAGACCTTGGCTGAGCTTGCTGAGAGTCCTCTAGAAGGGAGTCCTGGCCTGGGAAGCTGCATGTCCTCTCCATGATGGGTGCTAGCAAGGGTGGGATGGAGCCGGATGGCAGTGTGGGCACTGCTGGGGACATTTGGCCAGCACCTCACAGCGCTGTGAACCCTGGTGCCAGCAGCAAGCTGAGCAAGTCCAGGCAGAGAGACTCATCCTGCAGACCCCAAGCTGCCCAGGCTGTGTCAGTGGCCATTGGCACCTTCTCTGCCAGGGATTCATGTCACAAATAGGCACAAACCAGCCCCCAGTAGCACCCTGATGCCTGAGTGCACACCTTGCGAGCAGGGCTGGAGCTGGCAGCAGGTGGCTGGGGGCTGGGGGCTTGGCACCAGCTTCACAACACAGACTTGGGGGGAGCTGCCCGAAGCAGGCAACTCCTCAGCCTCGGTCTGCCTGTGTGCCCCTTGCAGGGCTGAGCGCTCCCGGGCGGCGCCGGGCCGTGGGGCGAGGCTGCCTGCAGGATGTGGGGAGCTGTGTTTGCGCTGGCAGAGGAAGGCTGCGAGAGCAGCCCGGAGCGAGCCACCCGCTGAGCCTCTGCCCGTGCTGGCGAGCGGCCGGGACGCAGCCTGCTGGAGATCTGCATCCTCCCCGTCCCATCCTGCTGTCTCCTCCCAGCTGTGGGCTCACAAGGAGTGGCAGCTGTGTGGGGGGGGGGGGATATATAAAGGCAGGNCCTCCCCGTCCCATCCTGCTGTCTCCTCCCAGCTGTGGGCTCACAAGGAGTGGCAGCTGTGTGGGGGGGGGGGATATATAAAGGCAGGGGAACCTCCTCCAGCTCAAAAGAAATTCCTGGAGCTACTGGTGTCCTCCCTCCCTCCTTCATGTGATTCAGCTTCCCCCGCACCACACCAGCCTCACCGTGAGTACCCAGGCTGGGACGCTGCTGTGTGGGTGAACCCTAGGGCCGAGGGGAGGGTCCCCTGCTCCGAGAGAACCGGGGGGCAGCCCTGCATGGCCAGGAGCTCTGTGGGTGTGGGATGGGAGGCTCCAGCTCCAGCTCGGGCAGGCAGCAAGTCTCTGTGGGATGGCCCCACAGAAGAGGGCTCCCTCCTCCGTGGGGTGCTGGGTTCTCTGCTGCAGCAGCAGTCCTGGGTGTGTGCAGGGCAGGGTGGGACTTGAGGGTGCCCTCTGGGGATATGAGACTCTCTGGGCCCCACTGGATCTGTGCTGGGGGCTTGGGTACAGCACCCGGGGGTGGGACTGTGCCATTTGTAGGCTGCTGGTCCCTGGAGGTTTGGGTAGTGGGGCTCAGGGCAGTGCCAGGGGTTTGGGCTGTGGATCCCAGCAGCAGTACCATAAGATGTTCCTCCAGGCCATCCCCTGTCCCGGAGCTGTGAGAAGAGCTGGGCAGCAGCCACCTCCTCCCGGGCTGTCCCCATGCTCCACGCCAGGCCAGCCCATGCTGATCCTGTTCCCTCCCTCCAGGTGTGAGATGGCTGCCGGCAGCTGCCTCCTCCTCCTCCTGCCTTGCCTGGTGACAGCCTCCCGCAGCACCCCCGGCTGCAGGATCCGGATAACCTCCAAGGGGTTGGATCTGGGTAAGAGGCTGGATGGGACCCTGCTGCTGGGGCCTGGCTAAGGGGCAGGTTGGGATACTGCTCCTGTGGTCTGCAAGCAGGATGAGGCTGGTGCCCAGGACCCTGCACTGGGGAGGGTGGGAGGGGAGCTGGGGGCTGGCCTCGGGCAGGGCCTGGCTGCAGCCAGCCCGGGCTGGCTTTGCTTTGCAGTGAAGCAGGAGGGGCTGCGCTTCGTGGAGCAGGAGCTGCACAACATCACAGTGTCCGACCTGCACGGGCAGGAGGGGCAGTTCCACTACAACATCAGCCAGTGAGTGCTGCCTGCTCCCTGTGCACCCAGCCCCCGTGTCCCTCGGTGTGTCTGACCCTCTCGGCTCCCTCCCCTGCAGGGTCAGGGTGACAGACCTGCAGCTGGCCCTTTCTGACCTGCACTTCCAGCCTCAGCAGCACCTTGCCTTCAACATCAACAACGCCTCCATCAGCCTGCGCTTCCGCAGGCAGCTGCTCTACTGGTTCTTGTGAGTTGCCTCCTGCTCCCCAGGCCCCACTCGTCCCCACGGCTGGGTCACTGCCTCTGCTCTGGGTGCCTGGAGGTGGCAGTCACTTCGTGCTCCTCTCATCTGCTCTCCCCTCGCCTCCAGCTATGACATTGGGTCCATCAATGCCTCTGCGGATGGTGTCCACATCCACACCGTGCTGCAGCTGGCCAAGGACCAGGCTGGGCGCCTGAAGATCTCAAACATGAGCTGTGATGCCTCCATCGCCAGGATGAACGCAGGCTTCTCCGGCACGCTGCGGTACGCCCGACCCCACCACAGCCTGTGCCTGGTTCCCTGATCCCCCTTCCTGCACCCCAGCCTGGGCCGTCTGCTCTCAGGGGCATGGATGGATGGGGCAGGACACAGAGCTGCTGCTGTGTCCTGCAGGAAGGTCTATGAGTTCTTGAGCACCTTCATCGTCACCGGCATGCGCTACCTCCTCAGCCAGCAGGTAGGGCTGAGAGCTGGGTGATGGAGCCTGGCAGGAGGGGCTGACCCCAGGGAGGTTGGACGAGGGTCCAGGTCCCCACATGGACCTAGAATTAATTCTCCTCTTAGCCCTGTCCTGCACCTTTCAGATCTGCCCATCCTTGGAGCATGCCAGCCTGGTGCTGCTGAACTCCTTGCTGGACACAGTGCCTGGTGAGTGCTGCCCTGGGGAGGGCAGAGCTGGGCACTGGGCTGCTGGGCAACCCACAGGCTCAGACACCACAGTGCCTCTTCCCTGGCAGTGAGGAGCTACGTGGATGAGCACATTGGGATCGACTACTCCCTCCTGCAGGATCCAGCTGTCTCCACAGACACCCTAGACCTGGACTTCAAGGTGAACGCCGGATCCTGCCCTGCCGACCCTCCCGGCGCCCATGGGAGCAGCTGGGAACGGCAGAGTGGGTGGGGAGGAGCTATGCTACAGCTGCTCTAACGTCTCCTGTCCCTGGCACAGGGCATGTTCTTCCCCCGCAAAAGAGAGGCCCAGGAGCTAGAGCACCACGCGGTGGAGCCGGTGATCAAGGAGACCGAGCGCATGGTCTACGTCGCCTTCTCCGAGTACTTCTTCGACTCGGCCATGCAGGCATACTTCCAGGCGGGCGTGCTGGCCATACAGCTCCAGGGGGAGAAGGTAACGAGGTGCAGCACCCCCCGCTGGCACGGGCAGGGCTGGTGCCACCCAGGGAGCAGCCCTGCCGGGAGCAATGGCAACCACTTGCTTACCCTGCAGTGGTTTGTCCTCCTTGCCAGATACCCAAGGACCTGGAAGTTTTGCTGAGAGCCACCTTCTTTGGGACCATCTTCATGATGGTGAGAGGAGCATGCAGCCAGGGCAGGAGGGAGAGGGGACAGCCCTGCCTGGCTCTGTGGCCCTTGTCTCACCTGCCCTCCGCAGAGCCCCACGGTGGACGCTCCCCTGCAGCTGCTGCTCCAGGTGTCGGCTCCACCACGCTGCACCATCAAACCCTCGGGCACCTCTGTCTCCGTCTCTGCCTTCCTCAACATCTCTATGGTGCCCCCGGGCCACCCTGCCGTCCAGCTCTCCAGCATGGTCCTGGTGAGTGCCAGGAGGGGTGCCAGTGGCTGGGGCTGCCCGTGCAGCCACCTGGCACACGTGGCAAGAGCACTTCCCACGTGGCATGGGAAGGCTGTGGTGTGCCAGAGCCTGGCCAGCTGCAGTTCAGCCTTCTCCCTCCCTAGGAAACCAAGCTGAGTGCCAAGGTGTTTCTGCAAGGGAAGGCACTGCGCATGCAGCTCGACCTGAGACGGTAGGGCCTGTGCTAGGGTCCAGCAGGAGCTGTGGGAGGGTCCCCCCACGCCAGAGTCCTGAGGGGGCTGTGGGAGGGTCCCCCCTCAGCACCTCCCTCACGTTGCTTTCTCCTTGCAGGTTTCGCATCTACTCCAAGCAGTCGGCGCTGGAGTCGCTGGCAGTGAGTGGGCTCCTGCCACCCTGCTGGGCCTTGGGGAGGGCTGCAGAGTGCAGAGCCTCTCTTCTCACTCACCCCATGCCCTGTGGCTCAGGCAGGTCTGCAGCCACTGCCTCACCATACTGACCCATGCTCCTCTCTTCACAGCTGTTCTCGCTGCAGACCCCCCTGAAGACCCTGCTGCAGCTGACCATCATGCCCATCATTAACGGTAGGCACCGGCACGCCACTGGGCACAGGGCAGGGCTGGGCCACTGGGCACAGCTGCACCCAGCTTCACCACACCTCTCCTTTCCCTACAGAGAGGACTAAAAACGGGGTGCAGATCCCTCTGCCCGAAGGCATAGACTTCACCAAGGAGGTGGTCACCAACCACGCGGTAGGTTGGTGGGATGGGGCCAGCCCAGGCCCCCACAGCAGGCAGAGGTCCCATGTCACAGCCAGCCCTGTGCTCACCCTCTTCTCTCACAGGGGTTCCTCACCGTGGGAGCTGATCTCCACTTCTCCAAGGGGCTGCGGGAGGTGATCGACAAGTACCGCACTGTGCCCACCGTGCCCACCCCCACCTGGCCTGCAGAGCCCAGCCTGGGCCCACACCAGCTCTAGCTCTGCTCCCTGCCTGCTCCTGTACCCGGACCGAGGGCAGTTCCCGGGCTGGACCCACAGACTGTAGGTAGGCAGCAGCCTCCCCGGTACTGGGAGCACATCCTGCTAGGTGCTGTGCCCTAGGGGCTAGCAGCAAGGTGGAGACAGCTGCTCTGGGAACCCCTGCTGCACCCCTCTTCCTGAGACCAATAAACCACTTGATTCCAACCCTCATGGCATCGTTGCTTGGAGGATGTGCCTGTGCCAAGATCAGAGAGCTGCCAGGATGTGGGGAGTGGTGGGCG
Organism: Psilopogon haemacephalus; assembly: GCA_013396835.1. Classification (NCBI taxonomy): domain Eukaryota; kingdom Metazoa; phylum Chordata; class Aves; order Piciformes; family Megalaimidae; genus Psilopogon; species Psilopogon haemacephalus. The sequence continues at coordinate 1,906,092 of VWZI01020016.1, forward strand.
TCAGAGAGCAGAGTGACTCAGAGGCAGACACAGCTCAGGCTGCTGGCAGAGAGGCTCAGGGCAGCTGCTCAACATCTGCTCTTGTGGGAGGCTCAGTTCCAGGCCTCAGTGACCCCCTGCAGAGAGAGGGGCACTGCCTCCCGGTTGGCACTCACTCATTTTCTGCAGGATCCCTGTTGTGCAGAGATGCTCCTCAAAGTGCAAGCAGTGGCAGGAGAACAGTGGGTGCCAAGAGCTGGGCAATGAGAGGCAGGAGCACCTTGTTCAGAGAGTTTATTGCCAGTTCCCAGAACCACTGCGTGCCCTGGGCAGGGAGTGAGTGGTGAGATTATCTCCGTGGTAACGTCTCCTTCCCTTGGATCAGATGTGGGAGTGAGCTGGAGGGGAGCAGAGAGCCCCTGTGGAGCAGCCCCCATGTGAATTGTGCTTCCCCGGCAGAGGCAGCTGCCGTGGTGCCTGCCCAGGGCTGTGGGGATGTGCCACGGCTGCCCCCTGTACCAGGGGGAGTAGCAACACCCACCCAAGGCAGAGACAGGGGAGACAGGAACCCAGAGGCGAGGAGGTCGGTGGAGCAGGGGCACAGCTCCTCACCCAGCAAGGACACAGCTCCCAGACCCCTTGGTCCCCAGCTGGCCAGCCCAGCCAGCTCCAGCAGCCGCAGCAGTGACCTCGTTCAAGGGTGCAGGGAGCCCAGGCACAGCCGGGCCAGGCGATGCAGGAGGTGCCAGTGGTGAGGGCAGCTGGGCAGGCACTGCCTCCACAGGCTCTAATAAGGCTCATTCTTAATGAAGCGACTGAACATGGTGAAGGCGGCGAGCGGCCGGTCCGTGGGCACCATGTGGCCAGCTCCCTGTCAGGAATGGGCAGCAGAAGGTCGATGCCAGCCCCAGGCAGCCCATGGCTTAGCCTGTGCTGCCCCAATGCCCATGGCACTGGTGCCTGGCACGCCCTACCTTGACTGTAAGGAAGGCAATATTGGTGAACTCCTTCACAAAGCCTCCGATCTGGTTCTGGCCTTGCTCAGAGTAGAGCCAGGGCCGGCGAGCCACCTGCACCTGGAACCAGCAGCATCACCCTCAGTGCCAGGCCCTGCCTGTGCTCTCACCACGGCTGGCTCTGCAGCCTGGAGCTGGTGACCAGCCTGGCCCAGGCCCTGCTCTCCCAATTTACCTTCTGGCAGAGGGAGTCCACAAACCACTCGTCACCGAGGAAGTTGCAGGCCATGTCCACGTCCCCGTTGTACACCAGGATCCGGTACTTCTGCAGGGCAGGAGGAGGGTGAGCGTTTCACAGAGCAGCAGCCCCAAGCCAGGTTGGCACAGCTGGTGCCAGGGCCCAGGCCTGGCTCCCAGGTGGCTCCAGGGGGCTCCCCCACACCCACCGTGGCTCCCAGCAGCTTCAGGTACTGGTCGTTCATCTGCATGTAGAGGCGCTTGTAGCCGCGGTTCACCTCGAAGCTGCGGAGGAATCGTTGGCATCAGCTGTCTGCTGCCACCTGCAGCCCTCTCTCCCCGCCTGCAGCTCTCTCACCTGCACACATCCCACTCCGGGGCGTCGGGGGAGATGTGGAGAGCCTTCTTCACCTCCGGAGAGTTCAGATACACCCTGAGAGCGGTGGAGTTGGTACAGGGTGGGTCCATGCGGACGTGATTCCGAGCTACTGGCATCCGGAACAGGTTCTGAGATGGTAAAGGGAGTCCCTGCCACAGCAGCACCCGGTGCTGCCCCACAGCAGCAGCTGCTTCCTGCCCCTTTTGCCCACTGGCATCACTGCTGCCAGGGCTGGTAACACTCAGAGCCCAGTGGCGTGGGCACCTGGGCTCACCTGCCGCCAGGAGAACCTCAAAGGCATCCGGATGAAGGAGTTGCCCAAGTCATGTGTGATGAGAAAGTTGTCCTCGTACCTGCAGCCCAAACGAGCATGGGGCAGAGTGAAAGCTCTGGAAGGCTCACAGCCCTCCCTGGGGAGGCTGCAGGAGCAGCCAGGCAGGCTCCACCCATCCTAGGGGGATCCTGGCACAGCTCAGCACATCCCTCTGCCAGCCAGGATCTGGCAAACCAAAGCGAGCCAGTGCCTGGAGACTCCTTTCCAACTGGAGCACTCTCACCTCACGCTGCCAGGGACGCCACCATCACACGGGGCATAGAGGTTGTAGATGTTGAGGCCAGACTCCTCCACGATCTGGATCATCTCCTGCATCTGCAGGGAGCCATGGGAAAAGTTTGGCAATCAGCAGGATGCTGTAGCAGCCATGGGCCTGTCCAGAGCCAGGTGGACTGGTGCTGCTCGCAGGCACTGGTGCTGGGTGTGTGCTCCAGGGGCGGTCTGGCTCCCCTCACCTTGAGAGTGCAGTTCAAGTTGGAGTTGTCATGGAAGTTGCACTTTCCCTGGGAGCAGCAGAAGGCCTGCAAGTCCCGCCACAGCCTGTGGGACAGAGACCAAGGGACTTGGACCAGCTTGGCTACAGCTTGGCTACAGCTTCCCTGCCCAGCAGCACCACAGCATGCACCTTGGCCTGGTGCCCTGAGTGGCACAGGAACAAGTGCCCATGGGAGGTGCCTAGGACTAGAGGCCACCCCCACAGCCCAGCCGCTGGCCCAAGTCGGGCCAGGCACTTCCCATCCCACACACCACTGACCCAGGCAGCCCCATCCTGCTGGCACAGGGTGGCAAGCCATCACCCCTGTGGCCACCATCCTACTGCCCCCTCCACTCACTCGGTACCCAGCAGCCCATGGTAATAGGCAAAGTAAACCAGGGAGTTGTCATTGATCTCGTAGGAGGAGAGACCATTTCCCACTGCGATTCCCTGCGGGGCAAGAAGAAAACAACCCTGTTGTGCTCCAGCTCCCTGCAGGGCAGCTGCAGCAGCAGCAGGAAGCAGATGTGGCTTCTGTTTACTCCACAGAGGGGACAGGAAGGGTCTGGGGCGCTGGAGGACACTCCCCTGGCTCCCCGCGGTGGGGACAGACACGTCCACCCGCAGCTGCTGCCAGCAGATGAAAGGCTGCGGGGCCAGGACTGCCCTGCACCCCGGAGGGGGTCCCACGTGCCAGCTGCAGAGCCACACACCTTCAGGTTGAGGCTGGGGTCCTGCATCACCCACTCGGCCAGCGTGGGGATGTAGATGCCTCCGTAGCTCTCCCCGGTGAGGAAGAGATCGTTCTTGGCGTACTCGGGGAAGAGCCGCAGGAAGTCCTTCAGTGCCAGGTAGTTGTTGTGAGCAACCTGCGGGCAGGAGGGGACAGGAGTGAGGCAGCAGGGCCAGACCCACTGTGCCCAGGCTGGGGTGGGCAGGAGGCAGGTGACCCCTGGCAGCCCAGGCCACTTGCCTCCGTGTCATTTGTGGAGTATTTCTTGTCCTCAGAGTACGAGAAGCCGACACCGGCAGGAGACTCCAGGTAGAGTATGTTGGCAATCTGCAGGGACAGCAGAGATCAGAGCCACTCCTCTTGGCTCGGCAAGGCAGAGGGCTGCTGGTGCCACCTGTGGGTGGCCAGGCTGCCCCAGGGCTGTGCTGGCAGAGCCACATTTCCTGCTCCGCAGGACAACAGCGGTGGGAGCTGTGGGAGGACTTGGCCCCACGGATTGGGCAAGAGGGACTGGCTCGGGGCCACCCCCTCCCCGCAGCCGTGGAGCAGCAGCACTCACAGCAGCGCTCTCAGCCCTACCTTGTTCCAGGCGTAGTCGTTGTACTTCAGTGTGGCCCCATCAGGCTGGATCTAGGGAAGCAGAAGGAGGTGACCCACAGGCACAACCGGGACAGCTTGTGACACACAGCCTGCCAGCCCTGGAACAGTGGTGGCTACTGACCATGAAGGGACCGTGCTCCTTCAGGAAGCCCTCCATGGAGCTGCAGCCCGGGCCCCCGTTCAGCCACAGCACCAAAGGGCTGCTCTGGGGGTTGCTCTGGGCCTCGACAAACCTGTGGACACATCACCATCAGTGCCAGACCAAACCCCGCCCTGGTTGTACAGGGCACAGCCTGGCACCAGCCCAATGTCAGCACAGATCCACATACCAGTAGTGCAGGTGCTTGCCCGGCCCGGCACAGAGGTAGCCAGAGAAGTGGCGGAACGAGGGCTGCTTGGCCAGCCCGGGCAGGAAGGTCACCTCATGGCCCGCAGGGGCGGCTCGGCTCAGCCCCAGCAGCAGCAGCAGCAGCAGCAGCGCCCACGGCAGCACCGAACCCATCTGCAGGGGGGTAGAGAGGAGGCTCGGGACACTGCCAGCAGGGAACGGCCGCGGCCGCAGCAGTGCCCCACACCCAGACGGATCGGACTCGCCCCTGTCCCTCAGGTCCTTGTCCCGGTCCCGGCTCACTGCCACCCTCCCGACCCGTCCTGTTCCCCGGAGCCTAGCCGGACCCGGTCCATCTCAGCGACCCCGTTCCCCGCGCGGCCCCGGTGCCAACCCAGCTCCCGTCCCGCTGAGCCTGGCACGCCCCTGCTCCCCCGGTACCGGGCTGCTCCACTCCCTCAGGCTCCCCC
>VWZI01020016.1:1911062-1922965 GCA_013396835.1 Psilopogon haemacephalus
GGGGTCCCTGTGCCAAGGGGTCCCAGTGCCAGCGGACCCTGAGCCGTGGGGTCCCTGTGCCAAGGGGTCCCAGTGCCAGCGGACCCTGAGCCGTGGGGTCCCTGTGCCAAGGGGTCCCAGTGCCGGCGGACCCTGAGCCGTGGGGTCCCTGTGCTCAGGGGTCCCTGTTCCATGGGGTCCCAGTCCCAGCAATCCCTGTCCCCAGGGGTCCCAGCACGGCGCGTCCTTGTTCCAGGGGGTTCACTGTCCCCGGAGTGCCAGTGCCGAGGGAGCAGGAGCCCAATGCAACTGGCACTGCCTTGGCAGTTGGCAGCACAGCAGTGGCCCTGGTGGGTACAGTCGGGTACAGACGAGCACTCGGTGATGTCACCAGGCACAGTTGGGCACTGCCAGGGCCCACCACAAGGCACAGCCTTAGTGCTGCTGGGCACAGATAGGCACTGCCAGGTGTCACCAGACACTGTCAGGCACCACAGGGCACAACCGGGGACAGCTAGGCAATGAAGGGCACTGGGCACAGCTGACTACCCCTGGGCACAGCTGGGCACTGCTGAGCACAAATGGGCAGGGTGTCACCAAGCATTGTGGCATAGAGGGGCACTGCTTGGCAGGGTGTCACCAAGCATTGTGGCATAGAGGGGCACTGCTTGGCAGGGTGTCACCAAGCATTGTGGCATAGAGGGGCACTGCTTGGCACCATTGAGCACTGCTGGGTGTCCCCAGATGCTGCCTGGCACCATGGGCACAGGTGGGCACAGATGGGAACTGCGTGGAGTGCCAGTGGGGTCCAACTGTGCCCTGGCTGTGCCCCATCAGCCACGAGGTGCCCTCCCACCCTGCCCTCCCGGAGCCGGCCAGGCTGTCCCAGCCCAGCGAGGCTGTCCCAGCCACCTCCTCACGGCAGCTGCGATAGGGACAGTTAAAAATAGCGGCGGCAGCAATGGCTGCCCGGTGCCGGCTCGCCACCGGCTTCCACCGCGTCCACGGAGCCAACGTCCAGCTGGACGCCTCCCGCATGAGGGCCACGCGAGTGGAGAGCTTCGCCAACGGGCTCTGCTTCAGCCAGGAGCCGCTGGCGCCGGGGCAGATCTTCCTGGTGGAGATCGAGGAAAAGGAGAAGGGCTGGTGTGGGCACCTGCGCGTGGGGCTGACAGCCCACGACCCCCAGAGCCTGGAGGTGGTGCCCGAGTACTCGCTGCCAGACCTGGTCAACCTGGGCGACACTTGGGTGTTTGCCATCACCCGCAGCCACAACCGCGTGCAGCTGGACGGGGAGGAGGCGCCGGCACGGGCACGGTGCCCGCCCTGGGAGCCCTTCCTGCTGATCGAGCAGGTGAGGATCCCCCGCGACGCGCTGGTGGGGCGCAGCCGGCCCGGCCGCTACAGCCACATCCTGGACGAGCTCTACAGGACCAACGTGCTGCCAGCCACCGCCCGGCGCAGCCGCATCGGCGTCCTCTACGCCCCGCAGCCCGACGGCACCGCCGACATGCACATCATCATCAACGGGGAGGACATGGGGCCCAGCGCCCGCCGCCTGCCCACCACACGCCCGCTCTATGCCGTGGTCGATGTCTTCGCCTCCACCAAGAGCGTCCGGATCATCCCGGTGGAGTATGGCTGTAGGTACCTGCCCCTGCCCCGGGGGACGCGCCAGCAGCCGGGCTGGGGGCTCCCGTGGGTCACCCCACAGTCCCCAGCAGTGCCAAGGGGCAGAGGCACATGGGGCAGAAGGGAGCCTGCAGAGAGCGGGTGAGACCCCACTGCACTGCCAGGCAGTGCTGCCCAAAGCTCTGCCCTGTGGGACTGCACCAGAGGTAGGGCAGAGGCCACATCAGCTCCCAGCCACAGTCACCCTTCCTGGTCACCCTCCCTGAGTAGCATGACAGGGGTGGGCACTCTGGCTATGGCACCATGGAGCTGTGCCTATCCCACAGTGCTGTGCTCAGCCCTGGCCCTGCCTGACACCCCTGAGCAGAGCCCAACACAAGAGCTGCTTCTGAGAGGCTGGTGAGCCCTCGCTGTGCCCAGCTTTGCCCATGGGCACGTGGCAGGCAAGAGGCAGGCATCCTCCTACCTTGGCACCAAAACATCCGGCTGCACCCTGCCACCCACCCAAGCACATGCACTGTGCCCCCGTGCCTGCCGCATGCCCTGGCTGCAGGGTGCCCTGGGCAGGCTCCTTGGGATGCTGTCAGGCATTGGGCAATGCTCAGCGTGCCTCGGCCAGCCTCGGTGGGGCGGGAGGGCCAGGGCTGGCTAATGACAGCTAATTAGCACCCTGCTGGAACAGCAGAATTAGATGAGGCAGGAGAGCAACCACCAGGGTGCTGGCTGCCCCTCACCAGCAGAAGCCACCGCATCTGCCGCTGGCACAAAGCTCAGCTCCCAGGGCTGGACTCTGGGATTCTCCTGCCCCACTGCCTGGTTAGCCAAACCTGGGAGGAAATGTGTCCAGGCCCCCAGCCCAGGGCTGGCTGAGGGGATGCTGCCCAGAGCACACTTGGCCACCTCAGAGGGCCTCTCCTGTTGCCATCCCTGACTGTTCATGAGGGACAGGAGCTGGCATCACGTACCTCTGGCCGTGGGTCCCCAAGAGCTGGCACCGGCAACGCGGCAGAGGCACAACCTGGCTTCCTCCCCTCCAGCGAGTCCTGGGTCCCACGACAGTTCTGCAGGGCTTAGATTCAGACGTGTTGTGGTTCAGCTGCAGGCTGGTGAAGTGAAAAGCAGAAGTGAGCAGCTGAGCTGCCAGCAATGTGGTGCAGAGGGCAAGAAAGGCACAGGGCAGCTGCCACCCATCACCCAGCACGATGCAGCCCCGCGCCAAGGCAGAGATAAGCACTGCTCCAGCTGCCCGGCCACAGCCCAAGGTCAGCAGCTGTCTGGGCACTGGGTGGCCATGATCTTGGCAGCAGCAAATGAACCAAGGCCCCAAGGCTGTGCTGGAGTCAGCTCTTGTTTGGTATGTGAGGATAGCAGCTAATTGCCCCTGCACTGTTGGGGCAGTGGAGCCCCACTGGGGTAGGTCACAAGAGCGGTAACCAGGCAGAGCCCACACGGGCAGCCATGGGAACAGCTCAGGGAATGGCTGTTCCAAAGGCAGGAGTAGCCTCTGCAGGCAGCAGAGTCCTAGCACTGGCAGAAGGAAAGATTTCCTGCCCCAAAAGATTGCCAAGGCCTGGCCCAGGCTGCCCAGGCCAGAGGTGGAGTCCCTATGCCTGGAGAAGTTTCAGAGCTCTGGAGATGTGGTGCTGAGGGACATAGTTCAGTGGGGACCTGGCAGTGCTGCAGCAGTGGTTGGACTTGGTGGCCTGGAAGCTCTTTTCCAGCCCAAACTCTTCCATGGTTCTACGGTTCCAAGCAGACGAAGGGAGCTGGAGGAATGCACATCGTGGGCATGCGAGACACTGGGGAGCTGCAAGACAGCCCCTGAGGAACATCAATTCAAGCCAGACACGGGAACTGCAGCTCAGGCACACTGCTGCCCTCCCAGCCCGCTCCACCTAACGGGAAGAGCTTTGCTGCCCAGGGCCCTCCAGCTCCCAGCCCAGCCCACAGCCGGCTGGAGCCCAGGGCAGGGCACTGCCTGCTCCTGCCGCAGCTGAGCTCACCACTGCTGCCACAACCACTGGGGAGCCTCGGGGCCTGTGTGCTCCACAGCCCTCGCCCAGCTCAGCTGCTGCTCTCTGCTCTCTTCCAGTGCCCTCCCTGCAGACCCTCTGCCGGTTGGTCATCCAGAAGCACATCATCCACCGCCTGGCCATCGACGGCCTGGACCTGCCACCGCCGCTCAAGAGCTACTGCAAACACGAGTGAGGTGGTGAGGACTCTGCCCTGGCTCGCCCCTGTGCCAGCAGCTCCCCAGCAGCAGCTGGCCAGCTGCCCCCTTGCCCACCACACACTGGGCTGATGCATGGGCAGGGTATGGGGTGGACTCCCCTGCCCACAGATGGGTACAGCGGGGCTGGTGGCACGGCTCAGAGCGAGCAATAAAGTGATGCCAGCCAGAAAGTGAGTGCGGGGGGCATTAGGGAGCGCTGCCTGGCACGCAGTGGCCCTGTGCTCACTGTGGGTGCTGCCTGCTGCAGGAGGCCCTGTGCACCGGGGTGCTGGCAGAGCCAGGATTGGCACCGCATGGCACAAGGCTTCACCACAAGCCTCAAAAGGGCAAAGCCAGGCCTGGGCAGCTGTGGGGGCTGGGGTGCTGGCCAGAGGAGGAAGCTGCGGCTTTGAGTGATTTAGTCCCCAGCTAAGGGGACTTTCCTCCTCTCCCACTCAGGGCATCTCTCAGGGCTGCAGGGGCCACTCGTGGGTGCAGTTCCCCCTCCAGCGAGGGCCACGGCCAGGCCGTGATGCTGTGAGCATTGCCTCGGCCCCGCTGCACTCGGGGCTTGTCCACGGTCCCGGAACAAAGCCGGCAGCGCCCACTGGGCTCCGGGCGAGGGCAGGGCTGGGTGGAGCACGGGAGGGCCCCGGTACAAGGAGGGTAAATTGCAGCTGGATGCCCATCCTGGCCAGGCAGTTCCTCTCTTGGGAAAGATGTTTACCCCGAGAGCTGGGATGAGTTATTTCCTGGGCTGCTCTGGGCTGGGGGCCGGGCGGGTGCTGCAGGGACACCCACAGCTGCTCAGGCACATGCCTGTGGCCACCAAGCTGCTCACAATGACCTGGCGCAGGGTCCTGCTGTTGGGAGCGAGCCCAGGGCTGCCCAGCTCCAGCTGCCAGCACCAGACCCTCCTCCAGACCCCTCACCCCCAGGCTGGAGGGGATGGCAGTGCCCGTGCCAGTCGCGGGGGGAGGCAGGACTGGAGCTGCCCAGAGTAGAAAAAGCCCTCCCAAAATGAGAGGGGTGCCCATGTGCTAGGAAGAAGGATGGTGAGGAGGCTGGCAGGCAGGCAGGACCTCTGCAGGCCTCTTCTGCAGCACTGCTGAGGGGTGGAACAGGCAGCTCCAGGTCTGCAGATGTGTGCTTTAGGAAACACGAAGCTATATTTAGTCAGAGAGATTCGATAGTATCAGGTCAGGTTACAAAACCCCGGATCAGGAGGAAATCCCCAACCTCGCCACAGCCCTGCCCCTCCAACAGGCAACTCCACCGAAGCCAAAGGGTTAAGGGAGGAAGCACCGACCAGGGACGGCACCAACAGCGCCAGAGCCACCACCGTGAGCTGGGGCTCTGACACCCCCTGCCACCTCCCAACCACCACAGGCTGCTGGTGCTCGAGGGGCAGGAGCTCGCCCGGCCCAGAGCAACACCCAAGGCCTGGAGCTTGTTTGCTCTGCTGGGTTTGTCCTCCCCCACCCCGTGCGTTTCAGGCCTTTGCTCTCCACCTCAGCACAGCTTTGTTTGCCGTGACCCCCAGCGCCGCGGCTGCTGACCGACGAGGGCGGCTTCCCCTTTCCGAGGAATCGAAAGCAGCTGCTTGCGACCAGACAAACAACAACAACAACTCTGCTCCAGCCCACGGCACAGCTGCTGCCAGCGCAGATCCTCGCCCGCTGGCTCCGCAGCCTGGCAGCCCTCACCGGAGAGAGCCACCGAGCCGCGGCAGCCGCAGCCCTGCCCGGTCCCCTAAGCCCCATTGTCCTGCCCGGAGACCGACAGCGCTCCCCGGCACGACGGGGCCCGTTTATTGCCTTCGTTGCACAACACGCCGCAGCTGGGTGCCGCAAGGACCTGCGGGCCTTGGCCCCGGATCAAGAGGTTTCGTCAGACGTTCTCATTCCATCACCTCCCACGCCGCACCCCCCGCGGCTGGCTCACAGCCACCTCCCCTGTTGGCCAGGTCGGCTGCGGATGACCCACCCGGCGCCATCAGCACATCCCAACCCACCTCTCCAGCTGCCCTGAGCCAGAGGACCCGAACTGCCCCCTCCATGCCGAGCCTTCGGGGAGTGAGAGGCAGATGGAGTAGGGGTGGCAGCTGGGAGAGCAGCAGATTGACAAAGCAGTGCCCACACAGCTGCTGCTCCCAAGGGCTGGCACACGGAGCAGGCAGCTCAGTACCAGAACTTCACCCCAATCCATCTGTCTGACAGCTGCCAGAGTGTCCTGTACTACCTGCACCCGAACTCTTCTGCCTTGAGGAAGGACACCAGCAGGGATTCATCCAGGAGTTCTTCAGGCTCTCTGAGAAGCCCACAGCACTCTCTCACCCAGGATGCTGGGCGATTGGTCCCTTCTGTCTACTGGGCACTTCTGGCTGCAGGGCCTTCCCCTCTGAACTTAGCACAGCTAGGATGTGCCCACAGGGCACCTGGAAGGCTCAGTTGAAGCAACAAGTGCAGCTGCCCAAGCCTTTTGGGAACCCTGTGTAGGCATCCTCCAGGACCTGTACCGTGAGTGTCCTCCCTGGTGTCTCTCAGCTGCACAGACTTCTGCAACATCACAAACCCATTCAGGCACAGCCTGGCAGCAGGCTCAGTATGGATCTCACTCAAAGAGTGCCTGCTGTGTCCCTCAGCTATCTCCTTCTTGCTGCACCCTCTGGGTTTTGTGGCCTCCAGTTCAGCTGCAGGAGATGAAGGATCTAATCAGGACTGATTGCTCCCAGGCTTGCTCCAAAGTAGAGCCAGTGTGGAGTGTGGTGGGGTTTAGGCTGATGCCAGAGAGCTACTGCAAGGAGCTGAGGGGCTGCTGGTGGACTCTGCAGAACGATCACAGGACTCTTAGCAGCTGTAAGAGAGGCTGGCACCAGCTACAGCTGCTGAGCTGACACCTGAACAGGACTCCACAATGCCTGACCCTGGTGCGAGACCCGAGGCAGGCAGGACGCAGGAAGCTACCCGAGCAGCAGGGACAGAGACTGGGAGCAGGAAGGCTCTTAGGAACAGTGTTGCTAGTACTGGGCTAAGGACTCAGCTCTGCAGAGATCGCCCAGTGCCCCAAGCTGCCATCTCCAGGGCACCGCTGTCGCCCCCGCACGTTACGTAGATCCCCGCAGCAGCTCTGCTGTCAGGAGGTCCCGCAAGAGGGTGCGCAGCTCTCTACGCCCGCTCCCGGCGACGGCGAGCGCAGCGGCCCGGCTCGGCCCCGCTCCGGGGGAGCGTATCCCGGTACGGCTCGGCTCGGCTCGGCCCGGCCCCGCTCCGGGGGAGCGTATCCCGGTACGGCTCGGCCCGGCTCGGTCCCGCTCCGGGGGAGCGTATCCCGGTACGGCTCGGCTCGGCTCGGCCCGGCCCCGCTCCGGGGGAGCGTATCCCGGTACGGCTCGGCTCGGCTCGGCCCGGCCCCGCTCCGGGGGAGCGTATCCCGGTACGGCTCGGCTCGGCTCGGCCCGGCCCCGCTCCGGGGGAGCGTATCCCGGTACGGCTCGGCTCGGCTCGGCCCGGCCCCGCTCCGGGGGAGCGTATCCCGGTACGGCTCGGCTCGGCTCGGCCCGGCCCCGCTCCGGGGGAGCGTATCCCGGTACGGCTCGGCCCGGCTCGGTCCCGCTCCGGGGGAGCGTATCCCTGCCCGCTCCTGTACCCCCCGAATGCTGCCAATGAGTCGCGGTGCAGCGCCCTCTGCTGGCCGTGCCCTCTCGCCGCGGGTACGGGCACGCCGCTGGCGCCGGTACCGGTGCGCTCGGGCACTAACCCGAGCAGTCTTGCAGAACGAGAGCTGGGGACTGCTAGGAGCTTCCTTCCGCCATCGCACATCTCCTTGGTGCCGTCGTTACGCGGAGCAGTGAAGGCTACCGGCGGAGCCGCGCTCCTCCGAGTCCCACCCTCTGTACTGCACAGGCTCTCTCCCCCCTGCTGCCGAGCTCCGACGGAGCCTCCCGGGTTACCGGGAGCTGCTGATACCGCCGCTGCCAGCGGCTACACACTACGGCCTCCGGTAAGCTTGGAGACCGGCAAGAACCTGGGGCCCCCCACCGCCCGCGGCGTTCCAAAGCCTCCCGTTCCGAGCACTTGGGGCAGTAGGCACACTCCGGGCAACAAAGGCCGATCCGGGGTTGACCGCAGGACTAAGGGCCCGGAAATCCGGTGTGTGGCGAGCTCCAGGCTGCCCAGGACGCGTCGCAGCTCCGGACTAATCCCGTGCTTAGAGCCAGGTCGCAGGCACTGAACTATTACCCACACGCCCGCGGCTCCCGAACCGAGACCCTCACTACCGGCACCGGCACCGGCGCCGCCGCCTGCGTTAAAGTAGCTGCGGTACCGCCCACGCCCTCCACAAGGCCAATCAGAGCCGGTCAGCAGAGCGTCAGCCAACCAGAGCAGAGCTTTCTGCCACCGCCCATATGACTGTCGGCTCTAAGACCCAATCCGCTGTCTGCCCCGCCCCCGGTGGGCGGTACCGCACGGCCCGGACGTTGCCGTTGTCTCTGGCAACGGTCCCCGGGTGCCGGGGAGATGGCGGCGGGCGATGCCGGGTGGCCGGGACCGGGACCGGGGCCGGGGCGGAAGCGGCCGCAGCCGCCGTCGGAGGACCTGCGCAGCGTGCTGATTACCAGCGTGCTGAACCTGGAGCGGCTGGATGTCGATCTCTTCAGGTGTGCGGGGCCGCCGGGACCGGGCCGCCGGGACCAGGCCGCCTTCCCCGTCGCTGCAGTCACAGCCGCCGCCCTCTCCCCCGCAGGGGCCGACACCACTGGGTGCCCGCCACGCAGCGCTTGTTCGGCGGGCAGATCGTGGGGCAGGCGCTGGTGGCGGCCGCCCACGCCGTGAGCCCCGAAATGCAGGTCCACTCGCTGCACTGCTATTTCGTGCGGGCAGGTAGGTGGGCGCCGGGGAACCGGGGGGACCGGGCTGCGGGCATCGGGGCTGCGGGCATCGGGGCCGCGCAGTGGGACAGGCAAGTCAGGGATTAAAGGGGCTGATGCCAGAGTAGGGGGGTACTCGGGGCTGAGAGNGAAGCCAAGCTGAGGAGGGGCCACTATCCTGGCTCCAGCACAGCGGAAAGGACGTGTGGGTGGCACTGCTGGCTCAGCCCCTTGGGCCCCAGTAGATCAGGTCCCCTCTGTGATGTGTGATAGCTCAACAGCAGAATGTTCCTCTTCTGTGCCAGGGGACCCCAAGGTGCCAGTGCTGTACAAGGTGGACCAGACCCGTACAGGGAGGAGCTTCTCTGTTCGTTCCATAAATGCCATCCAGCACGGGAAGCCAATCTTCACCTGCCAGGCATCCTTCCAGCTCTCCCAGGAGAGCCCAGTGCAGCACCAGTTCTCCATGCCTGCTGTGCCGCTCCCGGAGGAGCTGGCGACACAAGAGGAGCTCATCGAGAAGTTTCTGCAGTGAGTGGGGTCAAAGTGCACGCTGGGGACACCCTCTGTGGCTGGGGCTTAAGGAGGTGCAGGGCGAGGGTGACAGCCTGAGGAGACCTTGGGTAGGATTGGGACGGGAGCAGAGGACAGGACAGGGTGGGACCTGTGCCTGGCACGGGACAGGAACTCTCCCTGTGGCCCTGGCTTTGCAGCCCAAAGCTGTTGCCAGCAGGACGCACCCCTGGCCTGCCTGGCATTAACCTCTGTGTTGCTTTACAGGGACCCTGACCTGGCAGAGCAGTACAAGAAACAGCTGCACAAGATCCAAGCAGAAGATGTGCCCATCGACATCAAACCTGTCAACCCGCCAGATAAATTCCACATGGAGTCACAGGAGCCGAAGCAGCTCCTCTGGGTGCGAGCCCGAGGGCACATAGGTGGGTGCAGCAGCCCCGTGAGCTGAAGGCACAGGCTTGGGCTCAGGATGGAGTGGGATCAGAGGGCTGTGGTCTGGGGTTGCCTGCAGAGAGGCCAGGGGAGCCAAGGCTGAAGTACAGATGTGGGTGCTGGAGCATCAAGTGATGCCTGTGTGCTGTGCTCAGCCACAGAGAGCATTCCCCAGGGGGTACAGCCAGAGGACTGGGGCTGACAGAGCACCTTGGGACAGCACCATGGGCAAGCAGAGCTCCTGGGGCTTTGCCTGGTGCCATGGGCTTGTCCCACAGCCACCCCACGGGGATGGGCAGTGCCAGTTCTTTGCAGGGGAGACTGATATGAAGGTGCACTGCTGCGTGGCTGCCTACATCTCTGACTACGCCTTCCTGGGCACGGCGCTGTTCCCGCACCGGCAGCACCGCACCACGTTCATGGTGTCCCTCGACCATTCCATGTGGTTCCATGCACCCTTCCAGTCAGACCACTGGATGCTGTACGAGTGCGAGAGCCCCTGGGCTGGTGAGTACTCACCGTGTGCCCTGGGGTCCCATACAGCCCTGCCTGTCCCAGGGGCGGGTGGGCTGCAGGCTGACAGAGCATCTCTGCAGGTGGGTCCCGGGCACTGGTGCAGGGACGGCTGTGGCGCAGAGACGGGGTCCTGGCTGTCACCTGTGTGCAGGAAGGAGTCATCAGGGTGGACGAAATGCCAAACTCCAGCAAGCTCTAGCTAAGGAACCTCCATGAGCTGTGGCCCAGGCACACCAAGGGAGGGTCCTGAGCTCCCTGCAGAGGCATCTGCTGTCACCACCTGCCAGCTACATGGGATGTAACTGCACACGACCATCAGCCAACCCTTCTGCCTTAAATAAAGCCATCAAGTGACCAGCTGGGCCCTGTCCCCTGGAGTTTGTCCCCCTGGCCCTGTGACAGTGCTCACTCAAGAGCAAACACAGCCAGGGGCACCAGGGCTGGCTTTGCCCCTGCAGCAGGGAAAGTGCTACTGTGTCCCATGTGGCTTCCCCTTCTCACTTCTGCTGCCCTCTTCATGCCCTAGCACTTGGATCAGTCACTGCTTCTGCTTGTCCTCACCCTCCTGCCCCAGGATAGGCTCCAAGAGCTGGGGAAAGAGGATGAGGCAGCTCCTAGCTTAGCTGGGGGGGCTCAGGGCTTGCTGCTGCTGGTGCCCTGGGGCAAAGTGAAGCAGAACAGACACAGCCTGTGCCTGCTTCTCACCAAGACCTTATTGAACAAAGTCCTTTTATTATGTAAGTTTTATGGGAAGTTCCTGGCAAGAGCCCCAGACCCTGTCAGAAGCCTTCTCTTTCCCTTGTACAATGCCAGTATATCCCAGCTGGAGTCCTGTCTGCTCCAGAAGCCCCCAGCAGAGGCTCAGCTGGCTCCTGGCAGTGCCAGATGAGTGCTCATGAGTACCTGGCCCTGCGGCACGGACTGGCCACAGAGAAAGTGCATTTCACATCAGCTGCCAGGTGCAGGCCCTGGTGCCCCATCCCCACCCACAGCATCACCCTCACAGCTCCCTGGGGACGACCCTGGCACGGCCTCTGCCTTCACACCACCACGGGCACTGTCGTGGTGGGATGCTCAGTCCAGCGGCTCCTTGATCAGGCACTCCTTCAGGGTGGGCTGCTGCTGCAGCGGGGGTCCAGCCTCCCGCAGGTCCTGCAGCCTCGCCTCCGAGCGCCGCTTGTCCTTGCCCACCTTCCAGGCCAGGTGGATGTGGGCTTGCAGAAAGGGCCCCAGCAGCGGGTGGCTGCCCTGAGCCTCCAGCAGCTGCAGCGCCTGCTCGCAGCAGCCGTGGGCCTCCCCCAGCTGGTCCAGCTCCTGGTGGCACACGGCCAGCCCGGCCAGCGTCAGGAGGAAGCGTCCCGAGCCGCAGACCCCCAGGCGGTCCTGCAGCCGGTAGGCGTTGGCCCAGGTGGCCAGGGCCTCCCGGTACATGCCGGTGCAGGTCAGGCGCTGCGCGGCACGCAGGTCCTGCAGGAAGAAGAACTCGAGGAACTCGGGGGAGCGGCGGATCTCGGCGATGGAGTGCAGGTGGGACAGGAACTGCTCGAAGGCTCGGCTCCGCTTGGCGATGGTCTCGGCGGTGAAGTTGCGGCGCAGCCTCTTCCTGGGGAAGGCGACGTCGGCCATATCGCAGCCAAAACGGCAGCGCAGGCGGCGGTTCAGCCGCTCGAAGTCCGAGTAGCGCCGGGCGATGGCGGCGGGGGCCTTGTCGAACTGGCCGGAGCGGGTCAGGTAGATGGGGTAGAG
>VWZI01020016.1:1924035-1974234 GCA_013396835.1 Psilopogon haemacephalus
GATCGCGGCGGCAGAGGCGGCATAGTCGGGATCGATCGCGGCCCGGCACGGGTCGGCCCGGCGCTGCCAGCCTCTGCCCGACCTCACCCGGTCAGCGCTCCTATTGTCCCCTGCCCGGCATGCCGCATGCCCCGGGTCACCTCGCCTGGGGCCACAGGAGCCCAGCATCCCTGCTGGCACTGCGAGTCCTGACACACCAGGTTCCCACATCCTGGCACTCCAGATCAGTGGTACCCCAGCACCCTGGTACCCCGCACCCAGGCTCCTCATCCCGCTGTGCTGCAGCCGCCATAGGATGTCCTTTGAACTAGCCTGGCTCCCTGCCACCCTTGCCCTGCCTGCCCTCGCCACGCGTCCTGTGCCATTGAGCTGAACCCCGGCGCTCGCCCAGCCTATTTTAGCACCGCACCCGCTGCCGCCTCGACACTTTCTTGGGAATGTCTATTAATATAGAGGAACAGCCCAGCTGCTGCCATCACTCTGCCCTGCTCCCCCGCTGCGCCCCACTCCAGCACCCTGCTGGGCTCAGACCGGGGGCTCTGTGCTTCTCCGGGCACGGGCAATTGGGGGAGGGCTTCTGCACCCTGACCCTCCCCACCTGGCTGCTGGGCAAAGTGTGGCACATAAGGAACTGTGCTAGTTCCATCCTAACTCCTTACCCAGGAACCAGGGTCCTAGCAAAAGCAGGAGCTGTGACCCTTCTGGATGTCGCCGTTGCTGGTACCTTCAGCCTGAGCCTGCTGCTGACCTGACTGCCCCTGACACCACCTCGGAGCACCACAGGGCATGGTCCACTTGGCCAGCGTGTTCCCAAAGCCACTAGCCCCAGCCAGGCCCTGGCAAAGGTGGCTGGCACAGGCTGTGGTGTGAGAGTGCAGAGCCTTCGAGGAGGCAGCCGGGCGTGACTCCCACTCGCCTGGGAGCACGGAGACTTTTCCGGACCCGGGTGCCAATGGCTCCAAGGACCCTGCTCTGCACTCCCCCAAGGGTTTTTTTTTGTCTCAGACAAGGCAGCTCAGGAGTAGCTCTGGACCCCTGCTCTGGGTGATGCTGGTGGTGCTGGGGCTATTTTTAACCCTCTCTTTGCTGAGCTGTCCTGAAGCGGGGGGAGGCTGCTGCAGAGGGGCAGAGCCACCTTCCTCCCAAGGCTCTGGTGCCCCTCCCCGCAGGGCTTGAATTTCCATCTCAGCCTCAGACCCACTTTTAATCCCCAGCCCTCGGCCAATAACGCTTTGGCTAAATTAGGTAAAACGTGCCCCTCGCCAATGAGCAGGGCTGGATTGCCACGGCGGAGCTGATAGGCTGCTGGGGACAGGGGGTCAGTGGCTGTGGCCACGCCACACAGCGGGGACAGTACAAATTGGGGTGCCAGGGGCACTAGCAAGCTTCTGGATATTTTTTTCTGCAGGAGGTGGTGACTCCTGTAAAGGGAGTTGAAGGAATGCCCTCAATGGTAAGCGCCTCCGTGTGCCGTGTGCTGTGTGCCAAGGCAGGACCTGGCAGAGCAGGAACCTGGGCTGCTGAGGTGGCTCCCTGGGTGGTGGTGGGGAGACAGCCCCCAGGGATGGGCTGACTGTGGTGGGTGGTGAGGGCAGAGAGGTGTTGGGGTGGTGTAGGGTCCCCGAGAGACATGCCCCAGAGGGGAACCGTGCGGCTGCCCAAGGGTGCAGGTGCCCAGGGACACTGGCTCAGACCTGGCTGGAGCTTGGGGCCGCAGGGGTGGCAGAAAGCCGAGTGCTGGGTCATGGGACACAGCCTCACCGCCTGCGCCTCCAGGAGAAACTCGATCGGGGCCAACAGGTGCTTACTGGTGCCTGTGGCCCCTCTGGTCCCTATAAGGGGAGCTGAGGAGGTCCCAAAAATAGTGCTGCGTGCCTGGCGTGCCAAGGCTGTGCCTCGGCATTGTGGCCCTGGGCTGGTCCTGCAGCCCACCGCCCGTAAAGCCCCCGAGTGGCACTGGAGCTGTGGGAGCTGCCATGGTCTGCAGCTTGCCTCGGCATGGCATCGCCCTCCAGCTGGGCAGGGGGCATGGCATTGCCCTCCAGCTGAGCAGGGGGCATGGCATTGCCCTCGCTGGGCAGGGGGCATGGCATCGCCCTCCAGCTGGGCAGGGGGCATGGCATCACCCTCCAGCTGGGCAGGGGGCATGGCATTGCCCTCCAGCTGGGCAGGGGGCATGGCATTGCCCTCCAGCTGAGCAGGGGGCATGGCATTGCCCTCCAGCTGGGCAGGGGGCATGGCATTGCCCTCCAGCTGGGCAGGGGCTGTCCCTGCAGCCCTGTGCCGTGTGAGGGGCTCCCTGGCATCACGTAGTGGCCGCCGTGACCCCGCTCCCTTGCCTTGCAGACTGACCAACAGGCGGAGGCCAGGGCCTTCCTCAGCGAGGAGATGATCGCTGGTGAGCCTGCTGGTGGTGGGGAGAGGGCACATGGGGCTCTATCCTGCTGCCACGGCCTCAGCCCAGGCCCAGCCCTGACCCTTCTACCCCTTCTGCACAGAGTTCAAGGCGGCCTTCGACATGTTCGATGCGGATGGCGGCGGAGACATCAGCACCAAGGAGCTGGGGACGGTGATGAGGATGCTGGGCCAGAACCCCACCAAGGAGGAGCTGGATGCCATCATAGAGGAGGTGGACGAGGATGGTGAGCAGCTTTTGGCAGCAGGCGTTGGGCGTGGGCTGGTGGGCGCCAGGTGAGCAGCCTGAGCTGTGCTCGGCCTCCTCCCCGCAGGCAGTGGCACCATTGACTTTGAGGAGTTCCTGGTGATGATGGTGCGCCAGATGAAAGAGGATGCAAAAGGCAAGTCTGAGGAGGAGCTGGCCAACTGCTTCCGCATCTTCGACAGGTGAGTGGAGGGTGGCATCTGCCCGTCTGACCCGTCCTGCCCCCGGGGGGGGTTGAGCGGGGACACATCCTGGGCTCACCCTCCTGCAGGAATGCAGATGGGTTCATCGACATCGAAGAGCTGGGTGAGATCCTGAGGGCCACCGGGGAGCCTGTCACTGATGAGGACATAGAGGACATGATGAAGGACTCGGACAAGAACAACGACGGCCGGATTGACTTTGATGGTGAGCAGCAGCCCTTGCCCAGCACCTGTGCTCTGCGCCCCGGGCAGGGCTGTGTGCTGAGGGTGCTGCTCTCTTGCAGAGTTCCTGAAGATGATGGAGGGTGTGCAGTAAGCAACCAGACATTCCTCAGGCCGGCTGCTGCATCCAGCCCTGCTCCACCACCACCTGGGGAGAAGCAGCATCCGGCCCCGGCCGCCCGCGCTGGCTGAGACCCCGCCCCGTGCTGGGGCCGTGGGTCTTGTCCTGCCGCTGCTGGCCAAACTTTTCCCCTGGTCCATCACATGTGGTTACAGCCTGAGCCTCAATAAAAGGGGAAAGGTGTGAGCAGCTGGTGCAGAACTTCTCCGGGTTCGTGTAGGGAGAGGGCCCTAACACTGTGTCCCCCTCACCACTCCTCGGGGAGGGTGTCTTGGCTGAGTGGGTGCTTTGTGCTGGCCAAGCTCACCCTCTGGACCTCTGTGGCTGTAGTTCCCACGGGCTGCTGGGCAGGTGCCAGCACTGACTCAGATTTTCCATGTGGAGCAGCCCATTGACACACTGGCCCTGGCCCAAAGAGGCTCAGCACAGGCCTGGATGCCCTGGGGGTGCTGATCCTGTCTACTTTGAAGCAAGGCCGTGGGGCCACAGGGAATCCACTAACATATGCCCCACACCAGGGCCCTCATGTTCCACCCAGATGGTTGCAGAGGAATTGGCTCTTATGATGGAGGGAAGCATCAGCCCCATAGAGCTTGACCCTGCATGGTCAAATGCAAAGCTGGAACCTCTGTGTCTGGAGAGCCTGTGCCAATCCAGCAAGCATCACTGTTCCCCGGGGACCAGCTCCTCCCAGGAGAGCCTGGCAGAGGCGGAGACTGTGGGATCAGCACTGTGTGGGACACAGCTCAGAGCCTGACACATCCCTGCTGAGCACTCCAGAGAGCTGTGTGGGTCAGCACGGAGAGGTTGGACCCTGCTCTGTCCTCACGGGGCACAATGGCACCGGGGCAGAGGGAGAGGTGCCGGGCACGAGGTACAGCAGGTATGTGTGCAGCAGCCCAGGCTGCCCTCTGCAAAGCCACAGCTGGGCACCGGCTGCTGGTGCTGCAGCTCGGGGGCAGCAGCGACAGCCTCTGGCTGCGTGAGGAGCGCGGCAGGAGGAGTGCAGAGGCCCGGGAGCTCAGCACCGGTAAGGAGAGGCCTGCTGCATCCCCTGTACCCACCCCGGGGCTGGTGGAGGAGTCCTGGGGCTCAGTGTCCTGGTCCCACAGGGCTGCGGTGCATGCTTCTGGACGGGCTGCAGCAGGCAGCGGCAGGCTCTGAGGAGCAGCGGCAGCTGGAGCAGCTTTGGGTGCTCTTCCTCTCTGCGCTGGAGCTCTTCCTGCAGGATCTGCACCAAGCCCACCACCTCTGCCAGCTCTTCTCCCTACAGAGAGGTGGCACAGCCCCACTGCACACTGGGCTGGGGGGGCGGCGAGGTGGGGGGCCCGTGCAGTCCCTCACTACCCTGAGCCTGGAGGAGGAGATGGAGCAGGTGAGGGCTGTGCTGGTGGAGATGGAGAGCAGAGTCAACATCCCGCTCTGGACAGTGGAGGCTACAGAACCAGAGGGCACAGGCAGCAGCGTGGCCAGGGTGGCACAGGGGGAGCCCCCAACTGGGCACTGCTGCGGCGTCCTCTGAGGGGACAGTGCTGGCACCTCCTGCACCTACTCAAGAATCATGGAGCAGGAGGCAGAGCCTTGTGCAGCCCCCACCTATACCCGGGTGGGCAACAGCAGGAGCTGACCTCACTCTGTGGAGGGAAGATGAGCTTTGGGCATGCCCAGTGTTAATAAACACCTCAGCATGTCCCTCCTCTCCTCCCCTCTCAGAGTGGGCAGAAGGACCCTGGAGAGAGAAGATACTTCTGTGCGCTCCGGGGGCACCAGGCTCCAATGAAAGCACCCAAAGAAGTTATAAACCTGCATTTATTTATACATTAACCGTGGCAGGGACTGCCAAATTAACTTAAAAACAGCCTATGATACAGAAGGGTGGGCGGGGAGCAGCTGGGGGGAGGGGACAGAGGCGGCGCAGGGCACAGCGTGGGTCAGGTTTCCTGGCTCTTGGCCTGCTTGGCATAGGTCTTCCTCACGTACTTCTTGTAGGCTGAGGAGAGAGGGGGAACTTCTCGTTGGCTGAGGGTCCTGGGGCAGCTGCAGGACACAGCGGGGCTGGGGGCTGTGCTGCTGCCCACCCCCCAGGGGGCACCTGCCCCAGCACTCACCGGTTTGGTTCTTCCAGAGCTCAGCAGCGTGTGTGTTCAGGGGGCTCTCCACATTTGGCTCTGGGGACAAGGGTTAACAGTGGGGCTTGGCTCGGACCCCCAAGACCTCCAATGCTACGCTGGGAGCATCCCCACCGCCCCCCAGCCCAGCCCAGCGCAGCCCTGGGACCCACCTGCCAGCAGGCTCTGGATGGAGAGCAGGATGGTGCGGACGTCGTAGAGCGCAGACCACTTGTCCTTGAGGATGTCGAGGCAGATGTTGCCCTGGGTGTCCACGTTGGGATGGTAGCAGGGGGTCAGGAAGCGCACGGTAGGGGCGGTGTAGGGGTACCCGCTGGGGAACTCCAGCGACAGCTTGTACCGCAGCTCCTCGTAGGCCTGGGGACAGGGGTTAGCACCGGGAGCACGGCCCCGGGGGGACGATCTCGACTGGGGAGGGGGCAGAACTTGGGTCCCGTCCACTCACCGTGCCGGCAGCGCCGTCGATGGTCCCGATCCACTTGAAGAGGTTGTCGGACTCGGGGAAAGCGGAGATGCCTTTGTCACCGGACATCTGCGGGGACAGCGGTCAGGGCTTAACCAACCTTCCCTGCACCGGTTTGGCCTCGGGATCTGCTGCAACGGCTCGGGACCCCTCACCCCGGGGGCCCGTCCCACTGTCCCGCCCCGCCCAGGATCTCACCATTAGCGCCATCAGCTCCTGCTGCAGCCTGCGGATGAGATACACTAAGTTACTTTACCGCTCCGGTCCGGCGGGACGGCCTCAGCCCTAGCTCCGGTCCCGGCTCACCTCTTCCCCACCGAGCCCCGGGCCGCCGTGGCACCCGCCTCGGCGGCTTTGTGTGCGGCCGCGCTGGACACGGCGGCAGGGTCGGCGGTCTGCGAGGCCATGGCGGCTCCGGGGCTATGCCCCTGCTGCTGCCCGCCGCTTCACAAGCACCGTACGCGGATTCCGCTCCCGACCGGGGCCGCCCCGGGCTCTGCTTCCGACCGACGCTGCGCTCCACGCGGAACCCGCTCCCCGCTGCGGCTTTCCCGGTACGGAGCGGCGGTGCAAGGGGGTCTGCTGGAGGCCTGGCCCCCGTACAGAGAACCCTGTAGCCCCGCCGCTGCCCCGGACGCTTTCTGGTCCGGTGCCGGTGCCGTACAGGAGGCTCTCTGCCGGCCTGGTCCCGGGGGCTCTCGGTGTAGCTGCGGTGCAGGGGACTCCGCCGCCGGCCTGTTCCCGGTGCCGGTCGCTCTCCCGTAGACTCACACAACCTCTCCCCGCTCCGCCGCTCCCGTCCGGGCCCGCCCCGCGCTCGCACCCCCTTTTGAATTTCCCTAACGTGCGGCGGCCCAGCCAATCAGCGCGCAGCTCCGTTCGAGCCGGCCAATCGCCGCTCGCGAAGGATGCGGCTGCCAAGGTAACGGCGAGCGGCCGCCCAATGGCGGCTTACGCGCGCTTCCCGTCGCGCTGCGATTGGCTGATGCGCCACGGGGGCGAAGCCTCACGGTCCCGGGCATTTAAAGGGACAAATTTCCTCCTTTGCCCCCTCGCCTTCTTCCCCCCCTTATAGCGACCCCAGATACGGCGGCTGCAGCGAAACGGAACGGGTCCGAGGCTGATTTATTAGGTCCGGGGGGCTCGGAAGTGGGGTTCAGGGCTCGGGGGGCGGGGCGGCCTCGGGGGGGCCGTCGGCGGGAGGAGCGTCCGCCCCCCGGCGAAGCGTCTCCATATGCCGCTGCATCTTCAGCGTCATCCAGGCCGGCGCCACGAAGGGGTTCAGCTCCTCCCGCCGCAGGTCCACCGAGTCCCTGAGGAGAGAGACCGTGAGGCTGGGGGTGCCAGCCGCCAACCTGCACCAAGCCCAAAGCACTGGCATCCCCCCATAGACCCCCTGACATCCACCATGGAGCTCCAGGCAGCACCACACCCTAGGGCCCACCTCTGGAACCCACCACGGCCCTTGGTGCTCACTGTGGACGCACGAGCAAGCACCAAGCCCAACCCCTGGCCCCCTGACATCCATCCCAACCAGCACCAAGCTCCCACCAGCACTGAGCCCTCAACACGAAGCCTGCCCCTCCCCCTGAAACTGGCACCGAGCAGGCAGAGCCCCCATGGCAGCAGACCCTGACACAGCAGCAACTTTGCTTCAATCCTCACCTGTAATCGTCGCTGGCAGCCAGATCCCGAATGTCCTCTTCAATGAGGAGGTAGGCCTGTGGCACAAGGTGGTGATGGATGCCTCAGGGCAGTGCCCCATTCCCTGCCCTCACCCTGCACTGTGCTGCCACTCCCCACCCTTGCCCGAATCCTGTGGGGCATCAGGAAGGACAGACAGACCTCCGCAGCACCCAGAGAGCACCTTGCCCTGTCTCTCCTCCCTGCCACAGCTGCTTCTCCAGCAGCTCCTCCCCTGGGACCCTGCAGTGGGTCTGCAGGGCTGCAGGCACCGAGCCTGGCCGCAGGCACCGAGCCTGGCTGTACTCACCATCTTGCCCCCCGTCGCCCTCATGTGCTGCTGCTCTGCCAGCCAGTGCTTATCCTGCGGGTCGGCTGCGTACTGCAATAAAGCAGCAAGGACCTGGCTGAACACAGGGGACAGACCCCAGCCCACTCTGACCCCCTTCCTGCTGGGATGCTGCCCCAGCGAAGGCTCTGCTCTGCCTGCTCCTTCTCCAGCCTTAGGGCCTGATTCCAAACCCATGGCCTGGGAGGCTGCACTGTGCCCCTAACTCCTGTTGCAGTGTGCTACAGGCAGCCCCTGTGTAGCCTTACAGGCAGACCTTAGAGTAGCCTTCCAGTATCTGAAAGGAGCCTACAGGAAGGCTGGGGAGGGACTATTGACGAGGGCTGGTAATGACAGGGCGAGGAGAAATGGGTTTGAACTGGCAGAGGGGAGAGTGAAACTGGATGTTATTTGCAGTGAGGATGGTGAGACACTGGCATAGGTTGCCCAGGGAGGCCGTGGATCACAGATCACACATTCTGTGATTCTGCAATCTACAACCTCCCTGGAGGTGTTCAGGTCCAGGCTGGACGAGCCCTTGAGCAACCTGTCCTAGCGGGAGGTGTCCCTGCCTATGGCACAGGGAGGTCGGAACTGGCTGAGCTTTGAGGTCTCTTCCAACCTAGACCACTCTGTGACTCTGTGACAAGCTGGCTGAGGCACACACTCCTGACTCCCATGGGAACCCCCCGGAGGAGGACAGCTCCTGCTGTGGCGTCTGACCTTAAAGAGGTGGGGATGCTTGATGTAGAGCCGCCCTCTTGTTCCTCCCATCCCGAGAGCTCTGAAAGAGGAAGAGGAGCGGCGTTACCCGGGCGTGGGGAGCGCCTGCGGCGGTCTGTGGACACTCCCTCTCCTTCCCCAAGCCCTTCCTACTGGTTTTCGAGGCAGAGAAGCCAGGCGAACGGGGGAGGGTCTTAGGGGCTCCTGCCTTGGAGACACCACCCTCCAGTGCCAGGGCCGCTCCTTACTTGTTTGCTCGAGATCCCAGCACAAAGGTTGTGGTTTCAGTCAGTCGGGATGGATCCCACTACAGAGCAATTGGAAAAGGGGCAGCATTAGAAGTGAAGCCGGTGCTGGGACCATCCCCGGCCTGGGAGGGAGGGAGGGAGCTGGCCACAGACCTCCCCAGAGGAGGGCAGTTAGCTCCCTCTGGGCTGATCTAAGCTGCTTCCCCCTGGGAAGCGCCTGCGGGATCCTCCTGGCTACTGCTGCTCTCCCCAGGTCGCCTAACAGAGCTACAGGCTACAGTGCTCAGAGGCAGGCAAAGGCCTCCAGGCATTCTTCGTGCTCCTCTCCTGCACTGCAGGGCCCATCGGGGCACAGCACAGCTTGGCACTGCCCTCTGTGCCTGCAGCAGTAGGGCTCTGCTGGTGGGGGCAAAGGGCAGGAGAGGGTGAGCCCAGCAGCGTCGGACAGCAAATACCTTTGGTCCATCCCTTCTCAGAGGCTCAGAGACCTTGAGCTTCCACCTGAGGAGAAGGAAAATGCAGTGAGTGCCTGTGGGTCCAGCACAGGCAGCACCTCAGCATCAGGGATTGAACCCCAGCCCCTCCAGATCTGCCTCGGCTCAGGCATTCCATAACCCTGTGGCCCCAACCCCAGACTTCACTGCACATTCTCCTCTCCGGCTGTCAAAATCCCACCAACACCTCATGCTCCCCACTCTGCATGGTCCATCTGGACCTTTTCACCCATTCAGGCCTCCCTAAATCTCTTCCCTTGAAGGTCTTTGCCTCCCGGAGGGAGCAGCTCAACACTGCTCCTTCCTGCCCACCCCCTGGCACCTCTCTGCCCCTCTCCCTTCTGCAGGAGAGGGAGTAGACCGCAGGGTTTCTGCGCTCCTCATTTCCCCTGCACCCTCCCAAGCCAGGGGCTGGAGCTCAGGGCCCATACTCACGCTGCCATGCCCGAGACCCCACGGTCGTTGGCCAGGCTCTGCCCCGGGGGCCGCCCCTTTCTCTGCAGGGAAGAGATGCTGCAGTGACTGCACTGTGCAGGCTGGCAGAGCCCCCACGATACCCTCCCCTCCCTGGGAAGCTGCTCTCTGCTAGGAGCTGCAGTGCTGCCCGGCACGAGTCTGAGCACCCCCCAAGCAATCCCCTGCTGCAGCACTCCCCACGCTGCAGGAATGGCCAGCAATGGGGCACAGCCTTCCCAAACATGAAACCCCCCTACCTTTTTGGGAACAGGGCTCCCACGCCGGCTCAGCTCCTCATCTATCTGCCTGGCTCGCTGGAAGGGAGTGACAAGAGGCTGAGCCGGGCAGTGCCAACCCCAGCACACAACTCCACACACAGCAGCTGTGCCTGGGACTGCCCTGCAGGTACCAGTCCTGGCCTAACTCCCCCAGCCCTGCCTCCTCGCTGGTCACTGATGGACAAGAGGTGGAAGAGAACAAAGCAACTCCACCTTCTCCTCCTTCTCCCAGCACTTACAAGTCACTCTGGGCACAGTAACGACTTTTACCTTCGGCACTGCCTGCTCAAGGGGCAACCTGGGCACAACCTTTTTGCCATCTGAGAACAGCAGCTTGGCCTGCAGGGAGAGAAGGAAGAGTCACTTGGCTCTGGGTCCCGACCTGCCTGCTGAGCTCTGCAAAGGGAGCAGAGCCCCCCCCAGCAGCAGCTCACCTGCTCCAGGCAGCTCCGACAGGTCTCCTGGATGAGCTGCTCGGGGTCCACCTCCTCCCCAACGTTGTCGCGCACGTTCATCGCTGCCTTCTGGAAGAACTGGGGAGCAGGCGGCAGGAGGGGGTCAGGGCCAGAGTGGCCCAGCAGGGCCCAGCTCTGCAGCCGTGCTGCAGCTCTCCCTCACCTTCATGTACTTGTTGAAGATGCCTCGGATCTCCTCGTTGATGCTGGGCTGCAGGACGGCACGCAGCAGGTCCATGGACACGGACGGGTCGGTGAAGCTGCAGGAGCAGAAGTCAGGTGTGGGACACCCCCGCCCCAGTCCGGTCTAACGCAGACCCTCCCCTTTGCTGCAGTCTGGCCCAGCCTAGCCCCCCGGTTCCATCCTCCCATTCGCCTACCTCCGGCCAGGGCTCCCCCAGCTCCCCTCCTTGCCAGCCTCAGCCCAGCCTCTGCCCGGCCCAGCTCCCCGCAGCACGAACGTACCTGGTTGTCATCTGGGATCGGCGGCCGCGCCGCTGGACCTGCCGGTGCTTGATCATGATGTTCCAGGGGCTCTGCGGGACACGGGCGTTAGCCGCCACCCGCCCGCTGCCCGCTGCCCGCCGCCCGTCCCGTCCCGTCCCGTCCCGGTGCCCGCCTCACCGTGCTGACCAGCTGCTCCTCAGCTCCGTCCGGGCCCTCCTCGCCCGGCGGCCCCGGCTGCTGCTCGGCATCACGGGCAGCGCCCATGGCCCCGCTCCGGGCNCGCTCCTCCCCGGGAGCAGGCTGGGCTGGCCGCTCTGCAGGGAGCGCCTCCGCCCTCTGCCCGCTCCCTCCCGGCTCGGGTTGAAGCCTCCTCGGGCGGTGCTCGCTGCAGCCTGGGAGGAGGCTGCGAAGCATGCCCCAGGCTGCCCCGGGAGAGGCCCGGGCTGGACGCGAGGAACGGTTTCGGCCCCAAAAGGGCCGTGAGGGCCCAGCCCAGGCTGCCCGAGGCGGCGGTGGGGCACAGACGCCTGCTTGAGTGCTGCCTCCCAGCCCTGCGCCCTCATGCCCTGGCATTGCCCCCGACGAGGCAGGAAGGTTCCTCCCGTCCGGCCCGGTTGGGTGCCCGTGCCCGGTGCCTGTGGCGCAGGCAGGCTGCTGGTAGCTCTGGAGGATGCTCTCTCAGTGTCTCAGCGTTCGTGACTCTGTGCCCCCCGCTAGGACTGGTTTGTTTTTCCCACCGCAGCCATCAGCCTGGCGGGAGCTGTGCTCAGCTGCAGGAGGGCCCAGGTGACTCAGGGGCTCATGAGGTGGGAGAGGGTCCTGCCCTTGCCCCTTCCTGCTGCTTTGGCCGGGACTGCGTCAGCCTGGGATGAGGTCAGGCTGTTGCTCCAACCCGACCTGCGGATGTGGGGCCGGTGGAGTCATCATCGATGTTGCCACAAGTTCATTATCGGCAGCGCAGAGCTTCGTATGGCTGCTCCATAGGGTTAGCAGCAAAGGCTGCGCTGAGCTGCGCCCCGAGGGGAGGAGCTGCGAGCGCCGAGGCGCAGCGGCCGCGGGGCTGGCAAGAGCTGCGCAGCCCCACGGCTCGTTCCGGGATGTTTTCCGGGTGCGCTGCTCGGCGGTGATTAACAGATTGCGATAAGCAGCGGCCCGGCGGGTCGGGCCGGGGGCTGCCAGGCGTGGAGCACCGGATCCCCGACGGACGCGGGAGGCTGGCATGGGAGATGGCATCGCGATTGAGTCACGGCCACGAGGAGAGGGCTCCACCTGTGTTTGGAGCACATCTCCTGCCACAAGCCCTCTTCCCACACAGGTTTGGCAGCATGGAGCCACGCACCTCCCTGCCCCTGAGCTGCACCCCCGTGCGTGGCACCGTCACGTCCGTGTGGCTTGGTGGCCGCTCAGCAGGACCTGACCTTCCCTGAGAGTTTGTGGCGTGCACTGGCTGAGAAGGGCAGAAGTGACACCGAGATCAAAGCCATTTGACCTCACTGCCCCCCACTGTGCCAGATCTAACCTGCAGCAAAACCAAACTGCTCTCACCTGGTGCTGCTGTGTCCTCGAGTTCTCCTACGATGCTGATTGCACTTTGGCTTGAGCACAGATCAGGAAGACATAATTAAATAGGAAGGGAGGGAAAAAAAATGCAGAATCAGATTCTGGCTCAGCTCCCGTGTGGCTGGAGAATGGCTTAATTAAATGGGTTAGCACTCAGAGAGATGAAGGTGCTGCCTTGTGACCTCAAAACTAGTAAATGAGGCTTCACCCTGAAATCAGGTGCAGGGAAAAGGTTGCTGAACGTGACAGTACTTCTCATTTTTAATTTCCTGTGGGTCTCGGGTGAGGGCTGGCAGTCTGGACCTGGGGTTTGAAGGCAGATCCCTATGCTCTACTTGCCTCACCCTTGAAATCCTGAGACTTCTCCCTCCAGAGAGCTCCTTTTCCTTAGAGGGCTGTTAATTTGCTGAGGAGGCTTTGAGCTCACTCCTTTGGGTGTCAGACCCTGACAGTCCCCATTAGTGACATGGAAGGAGCTGGAGCACTCTGCTGATAGGCCCCAGACAGAGAAAATCCTGGATTTGGTCAGGTGCTTAAAGGAGGCCCTGAAAAACAGGCTGCAGGGATCTGCAAACTGCATCTGGGGTGCAAAAGAGCAGCCCCAGGAGCAAAGCCTTTGGACTGGAACTGCCCTTCCTTCTGCTCTGTTCCCCCTTGTGCCCCCTGCCCCCAGTGCTCAGCAAGTGGGAGATGTCCCAGCAGCACCAGTGGCAGGACCAGGCTGGGGACATGCCCAAAGGCACTGGCAGGAGTGGTGCCAATTCCTGCCTCTTCCCACTTGGCATTGCAGGGGGGTGCCACAGCATCCTGCATGCTGGGGCTCAGGAGGGTGGTCAGTGCCCAGGTTCTGCTGGGCAGCAGTGTGGAGGGGTCAGGGAGCCTTCAGCAAGGCAGTGAGGAGTCCTGTCAGGAGCAGCAGTGGAGATTTCACCTCCTTGCAAGTGGGATTTCCTTTTCCTCCTCCTGCTGCCTGTCCTCTCCTCCTGTCACTATCCTCTCCTCCCTGTCCCCATCTTCTCTTCTTGTCCCCCCTGTCCCTGTGCTGACCTCCCCACGTCCTGCAGTCCTCTATCCTGCTGCTGCCTGGGTTGTGGGTGGGGAAAGGCAGCTGGAGTAGCTCCTTAGGAAAAAAAAAAACAAAACAGAATTAGAGTAAAACGTGGGAGGTTCCTACCAGTCACCTGTGAGCTGCTTCCTCCCATTGCCGGTCCGGGGAGGAACTTTAAATTGCCACCCGGCGCTGCCGTGGCCACTCGCCGGGGCAGCATGAGAGCGAGAGGATTCCTCCTGCTGGGGCTCCTGGCCCTGTGCGCAGAGCTGCAGGCAGCACCCGCGGCAGGCAAGTGCTGGTGCTGGGGACACCCCCGCCAGGGGCTGGGAGGCTTCCAATACCGAATAGGCTGGTTGGGGTTGGAAGGGACCTTTCACACTCATCTAAGTCCAACCTGCAAGCAGGCAGCTGGGGCAGTGAGAGGCTGGAGCGGGTCCAGAGGAGGGCAACAAGGCTGAGGAAGGGTCTGGAGAACGGGGCTGGGGAGGAGCAGCTGAAGGAGCTGGGGGTGTGGAGCCTGGAGAAGAGGAGGCTGAGCGAGACCTCGTTGCTCTCTGCAGCTCCTTGAGAGGAGGCTGGAGCCAGGTGGGGGTTGGTCTCTTCTCCTAAGGAACAGGCGACAGGACAAAAGGCAATGGCTTCAGGTTGCCCCAGGGGATGCCTAGGTTGGAGTTTAGAAGAAGCGTTTCCCTTGGAAGCGTTCTCAAAGCCTGGCCGGGGAGGTGGCTGAATCCCCATCCCTGGAGGTGTTCAAAAGCCACAGAGCTGTGGTGCTGAGGGCCAGGACTCAGCACCAGAGTTGGCAGAGTTACAGAGGGGTTGGACACCACCGTCTTTGGTTGGCTTTGCCAACCAAGGTCATTCCGTGGTTCTTTGACCTGAACTAGACCACAGGTGACGATG
Source organism: Psilopogon haemacephalus (assembly GCA_013396835.1). NCBI lineage: Eukaryota > Metazoa > Chordata > Aves > Piciformes > Megalaimidae > Psilopogon > Psilopogon haemacephalus. The sequence continues at coordinate 1,938,462 of VWZI01020016.1, forward strand.
ATGATGTTCAGGGATGGGTTTGTCCTGCTCCTTCTGCCGCTGAAATCTTCCTGTGTTCTCTTGTGAGGTTTAGCTCTTGCTTAAACTTCATAGCCTCGGCTGCCAGCCAGGGTTACCTGAGATTTATTATCCTAGAGCTTGGCCTGGGAGGCAGGAGTGGCTCGGGTGCAGCAGAGCTGCAGCTTTGCCCTTGCCCTGTAACAGGAGGCTGGCACCAGCACAGGCTGATGAAACGTGCCAGCAGAAATGTCCTCGCTTCCCAAATCCCTGGGGACTGGAGCTGCTTCTGCCCTGCGTCTGTGGCTGCTTTGGAGCCCGACCCCTTTCTCCTGCTGGGGCTGCTGCCAGCGTGTGTGTCCCGTTCCAAGGGGCCAGCCCTGCCCGCAGGGAGCTTGAGCTGCCAAGCACAGCAGCAGCGTGCAGGGATCGACCTCCTGCCTACCCGCGGCGAGGTGCCCATGCCCTGCTTAACTGGCACAGGCAGGGTCTGTTTGGCTGCACTCACACCACCACGCAGACGTTTTCTTGCTTTTCCTCCCCAAACCTCGCCCAGCTCTTGTGCCCACAGGCATCTGCACTCTGCCCACGGGCAGGGCTTGGGGTGCTGCAGGAGCTGGTGTCAGACAGTGCCTCTGGGGTGCTGGCAGCTGCTGGTGCTGCCGGTGAGGGTTGGGGAAGCTATGGGTGGGGCAGGATGGGGGTGAGCCTGGGCAATGTGAGGCTTGCCACAGAGCCAGGGTGGTCTGTGCCATCTCTTCCTGGGTCCCTTTGTGCACTCGGGTGGGTGTTTGCCCCAGAGCAGAGGCACCCAGGGTGAGCTGCAGCTCTGTGGTGGCTCCTCCCCAGCCCTACTGCTGCCAGTGATGAGACTCCCTTGGGCACTGCCCCCACCACGACACTGCCATGTGCTGGGAGGCAGAGATGTGGCCCCGGGGGCTGCATCTCTCTGGCCGTGCTGGCAGCAGCAGGCAGGCACAGCCCTGAAAACCCAACGGGGAAAAAACAGAGGGGAGAAGCAGCTCCTACATGTGCCCTGGCTTGGCACCAGAGCGCCGAACTTGAGACTGAACCATCGTGGGCAGATCGCTGTGGGCTCTGCCCGTGTGGGAGCCCTGCTCAGGGACGCAGGGTGCCGGTGGGTGAGAGTGTGGGGGGCGGCAGGGGAGGGCTCTCACACCGCGAGTGATGCTGCTGCCTTCTGCTCTCTTCCAGGGCCCCTTGGGGCAGCCAGCACCAGGCAGCGGCAGCCAGGACAGCCTGGATGTGCTGTGCCAGAGGAGAGCTCTTTGCCCAGCGCAGTGCCCAGCCTGCAGCCCCCCGACAGGCGCCTCCCGGCGCAGGGTGCGGAGCGGGTGGGTGAGGAGCGCTGCCTGCCCCCGCCTGAGCCTGAGCCTGCTGCGACGCCCGCGCCGGGGAGGGAGCTGGTGACCAACGGACAGCTGGTGGCAGGGAGCAGCCCTGCGCTGGCAGGGGAAACACCAGCGTGTGGGGGGCAAACTGGGAGCAGGGGAAAGCCAGAGGGCTTGGCAGTGCCGGGGGCTGGAGCGGGGCCAGAGGCTGGGGGCAAGCCTGGGGTTGGGGTGAAACCAGGAACTGAGGTGAAGCCTGGGGCTGGGGTGAAACCGGAGACTGGGGGCAAGCCTGGGGCTGAGCTGAAACCAGGAACTGGGGGAAAGCCTGGAACTGGGGGTAAGCCTGGGGCTGAGCTGAAACCAGGAACTGGGGGAAAGCCTGGAACTGGGGGTAAGCCTGGGGCTGAGCTGAAACCAGGAACTGGAGTGAAGCCTGGGGCTGGGGAGAAACCTGTGCTGGGGAAGAAGCCAGAGAGTGGGGGAAAGCCAGGGACTGGTGGGAAGCCAGAGGTGGCTGGGGACAAGCCAGAGAGTGAGGGGAAGCCAGAGGCAGGAGAGAAGCCTGAGGCTGGGGGGAAGCCTGAGGCAGGAGAAAAGCCTGAGTCTGACCAGGGTGACAGTGGAGAGGATGGTGATGGTGACGACCATGATGATGATGGTGATGATGATGGTGAGAAGGAGGAAGATGAGCAAGATGATGATGACGATGATGGCAATGATGATGACGGTGACGATGGTGCCGACAGTGGTGCTGCCGATGGTGGTGATGGCAATGACAGTGGTGATGATGGTGACGACTACGATGATGATGATGATGATGACTACAGTGACGGTGGCGACAATGGCTACGATGCTGGTGACAGTGGTGACTGATGGCACAGGGTGTGCCAGGAGCACGTGGGGCAAAGCCAGCCCACAGTGGGTGGGCACAGGGACAGCCACCTCTGGCCTCCTCTACCTCGCCCTGCCAGGGCTGGTCCCAGGCACTGATGACGTTCTGGGCAGGACCTTCTCTTACCTAATAAACCCCACACTGGGCCACTGGCTTGGCATGAGAAGCTATCCCTGCTCAGTGCTTGGCACCACCAGACCATTGTGGGTGCTTCAGCTGTGCCCTTCGCCCATCAACGTGACTCTGTCTGCAACGGGACAGCCACAGGGATGGCCCTGACCAGGTACCTGCCCAGGACAGACAGAGAAAGCTCTCTGTGGCATCTGTCCCCCACAGCTCCCTGGGGTGAGCTGCTCCATGGCCAAGGCCACCTGGCATCCTCTGAATCAGCAGCCTTGGCAGGGCTTGGTCAGGAGCTGTGCAGGCATGACCACCACAGCCCCCAGACCTGGTGGGGTGCCAGGGTGCTGGGAGCTTGTCTGCTTCTTGGAGCCTTGCCTGTGCCCACTGTGCTTGCTGGGGCATCCTGGCAGAAGGATCAGGAACTGAAGGATGTGAGGGGCACCCCCAGGGCAGCCCTGGCACACACCTGCTCCAAAGTGCCTGCTCCTGGGAGGGTTCCTGGGATCAGGACCAAGCCCAGTCCCAGGGATGGGTGGACTCATGGAGTGTGGACAGGACTCACCCGTGGGTCCCTGGGGACACAGCAGCTGTGGTGGCAGAGTCCCTACCTGTGACCCCAACCTTCCTGCCCAGGCAGGCCCCGTGGAGCTGGGCAGGGGCTTGCTAGAAGACAGGCATGGCAGGAACCAGTCATCATTCATCACAAACTGGGTTTATTGGGAGGTAGAAGGGCAGGGAGACCCCATGCTCAGCAAGGAGCTGAGGGTGCTGGGTGGAGGTGGGCTCCAGGCCACAGGTGCTTGCCCAGCTGATGGATCCCTCCGTGGCTCTCTGTCTGTCTGTCTGGCATGGGTTGGCTGTGCTCTGTGGGTGCTCAGCTGGGTCCCAGTGGGGGTCAGTTGAATCCTGAGGAGAGATGGAATGAGCCTGCCCCAAGTCCTGCTCTAAGCACCCTGGCTGCAGTCAGCAGCCCTGCAGCAGGGCCCTGAGAGCCTCTGCACCCCTGCAGCCCTTCCAGAGGAGCTGCTGGGGACGTCTGCTGGTGGCAGCTGCAGATCCTCCCAGGGCAGTGACCTGCCCCATGCCCACATTGTGCCCACCCCACACTCACCTGTGGACACCAGCCGGGCCCAGAGGAAGCAGAGCCCCAGGAGCAGGAGCAGTGAGAGCAGGCGCATGGCACGGAGCAGGCAGAGTGGGCACTGCCTGCCCGGGCACAGGCAGGAGTTTAAATCCTCCCGGGGCTGGAGGTTGGTCCCTGTGACCTGGTCTGTGCCCCAGTGCCTGGCACTCTCCATCCGAGCGTGAACCCTGCCCGTGGCTGCTGCTGGGTGAGCCAGGTGGGGAGGCACCAAGGTGCTGCTGCTCGGTGCTGGCTCTGAGAGGGCTGTGCCACAGGAGCAGAACATCCAGCACAGCTTCCCACTGTGGAGGGCAGGTCTGGGCCAGGTGGCACGAAGGGGTTGGGGGACCCCAGCACAGGTCTGGTCCTGCCAAAGTAGTGGAGGTGGTTTCCTGGCTGTGCTCTGTGGAGTGGCCCATGGTGCCCTGGCAGCTCTCCGGGCATTGTTCTGCCTCTCTGGGAACAATCACTGGCTCCTGAGGGACGTCCTGTGACCAGACACGGTCCACAAGCCCATGCTGCCACCAGCCCCTCACTCCTGTACCTTCTGGACAGCTGATGCCCACCCAGATCCATGCTTTGGTGTGGCAACTGGGAACCAGAGCTGGCTGGGAACTGACAGGCCCTGGGGCTGGGTGCAGGGAGCTGGGGGCTGTGCCTGGGCACTGGCACTGCAGGGCTATAGCACTGGGTCCTGAGCCCTTGCTGGAGCTGAAGGGTGCCTACCAAGCAGTGCCAGAGCTGCCTCTTGCCTCTCACTCCCTTCCATGGGGCTGTCAGGATCGATTGCCCCAGTGCTGGCTGCTACCTGATGCCCAGGCTCTGGGCACAGATCTTTGCCAAGACACACAGCTCTGGCTGTGCTGCCACCCAGGCTCACTGTGCCCAGAGCCTAGCAGCAGCTGTTCCAACCCTGGCTCCGTGGGGGTGCCAAAGCTGACCCAAACCAAGCCTGTGCTATGTGTCTCACTTGCTCCCTGCCATAGGCCAAGGAACAGTGGATGGAAGCTACAGCACAGGAGGTTGCAGCTCAACACAAGAGGCAACTTCTTGCCTGGGTGGGTCCCAGAGCACTGGCACAGGCTGCCCAGAGAGGTTGTGGAGTCTCCTTGTCTGGAGCCTTTCCAGGCCTGTCTGGATGTGTTGCTGTGTGCCCTGAGCTAGATTGTCTGGTCCTGCTCTGGCAGGGGAGTTGGACTGGAGGAGTTCTTTGGGTTCCTTCCAACCCCTGACATCCTCTGATCCTGTGGCACCAGCAGTGGGCACAGTCCTGGGACCTGCTGCCCATTCCCTGAGGCTGCACCGTACCAGTGCCACCTGGGGCTGCTGACAGATCTGCTGTGGCAGGCTGGGCAGTGCCTGAGCTGCTGGGGCTTCCCCTGCCAGCTGCCTTCCGGGAGCAGCAGTCCCTGGTGGCTCTGGCACGTGTGGGCACGCGTGCACCTGCAGCTGGGACCGGTGGGCACCGACACGTGTGGGTGCAGTTCATGCTGCCTCTGCGTGCCTGTGCATGCCCATCCATGGCCTGGCCTGGCTGGCTGGCACCACACACTGCCTGCCAGGGACCCTGTGCTGCTGGTGTGCCCCCATGGGTGGGATGGAGGTGGCAGGCAGAGGGGACCCACGCTTGGGAGCAGTGGGGGATGCCGGCTCCATTGTGCTGGGGTGTCCCTGCTCCCTGTGCCTGGGGCAGTGCCCATCAGTCCCAGGGGGGCAGCAGGTTCTCTGCTGGGCCAGCCAGGATGTGCCATGACTGGAGGGACTCAGTCTGCCCTCAGTTCTCCCTGTGCCTCACCTGCCATGCATCCTGGTCTGGGCAGGAGCATCGCCCCGGTGGCACAGCTCTGTCTTTGTCACTGTCTCTGCTGGGTGCCTGCCCTGGGAGGTGCCACATTCCTGGGTGCTCGCTGGGCCAGGCTGCCCTGGTCACTATTTCCACCAAGGTGGAGAGATCTGACCAAAGGCTCTGCCTGGGCAGCTGTGTCCACTGCTCAGCTGTGTGCCCCTGGCCAGCAGTGCTGGGTATGGTAGCAGGGCAGGGGTCACTGACACAGCATCCCCAGCACGGGTTCCACACCGGCTGCGGTTTTCTGTTGTGTGCAACCCCAGCATCCACTTGGGAGCAGCCTCTGCTTCACTCTCATGGTGCCAGCACGCCCAGGACGAGCTCTGCACCCCCTGTGGTGTCTGCCCAGTTTGGCAGTGGCCTGAGCAGCAGCGCAGGGCTACAGGGGCTGCTCGGGAAGCCCACGGCAGTGGATCTGGCGGTCCTGGGGTGGCGAAGACAGCCTGGAGAGATAGCAGGGGAAGAATGCAGCCCCGGTGGATTTTGGAGCCTTGGCCCTGCCCTCCTGTGGGGTGTAGGGCTGGGAGTTTCAGTGCTGCTGAGAATACCCAGGACAGCTCAAGGCTGTGTGAGATGCACCCGGGGTGGCCACTGAACCACCGAGTGCCCACCGAGGCCACCAGTACAGTCCTGACACAGGGGTGTCTTTCCCACCACCCATCCTGACCCTCTGTTCCCCACTCTTGTGGCCTCTCCAGGGTCGTGGCACCTCCTCTCAAACCCCACCCCGGCTCTGACTTCCCTGGCCTCTCCCTCTGCTTCCCCCTTGGGACCGTAATTATGGCAGTAATTAGGAAGACAATTAATCCTGCTGGATGGAAACAGCTTAATCTCTTTCTCCTTCCTTTTGGCAGGTTTCACCCCGTGCCCGCCCACGGGTGGTGGAGAGATGCTGGGGACCTGCCTGCTGCCCAACCCAGCACTGTGAGCCGTGTGCTGCCTGGGGGCTGAGCAGGCTGTGAGTGGTGTCCTGTGCCCAGGGGATGCTCTTCACACTGGTCTAGTGCCACCGTTGGCCCTCCAGACCCCTGCCCGGGGGCTGAGCAGGCTGTGAGTGGTGTCCTGTGCTCAGGGGACGCTCTTCACACTGCTCTGGTGCCGCCGCTGGCCCCACAGCATGCTGCTGGGAGCAGGGAGCTGTAGGGGGAGGGGGGCACAGGGCACTGCTCTGTGCTGGCAGCCCCCGAGGAGGGGAGAGGATGAAGGGCTGGGCCCATGGTGCAGAGGGTGGCGAGGTGGGGGGCACAGGGCTGGTGGTGTCTTGCTGGCAAAGGGTGGGAGTGTCCTGTCCTGCCAAACCTCCCTTCCAGGGCAGTGGTGACTGGCAGGAGCGGTGGCTCCCAGGGGCTCAGCCTTGTGTGTGGGACCATCCTGCTCGGGATGCTTGCTGTCAGCCGCGGGGGCAGGAGGGCAGAAGGGATACGTCCCCCGTGCAGCCCTTCCCCGAGAGCCTGCACTGCAGGGAGAGGCAGGAGAGCAGTGCCGCGGAGAGCAGTGCCGCAGCGTGTGGTGCCCCAGGCCCTTGCCTGGCAGATGGCTGTGCCAGAGCCGGCAGCTTGCCATGCCCTGGCACAGCACTGCTTCGTTCGGTGGCCATGGGGAGCCTGGAGCCGAGATGCCCACTGCTGGCTCACCATCGAGGGGGCTGCGGGTGCTGCCCCCAGCCCAGCACGGGTGCGCTGCTGCTGCTGCCTGGTCAGGCTCCCCGAGCGTCACGCCAGGGCAGCCGTCCCGTCCTACCGGTCCCCCCGGGTGGAGGGCTGCGGCAGGGGTGCTGCCAGGGCTGCCGGGCCCTGCCTGGGTGCGGCTCGTTACCCGCACGGCAGGAATTATCGGGGCTCGGGCGCCAGCGCTGCTCCCTCTGCCCCGCCTGCGCACCTTAAATCCCTGCCCGCCGCACCCGGGCCCAGACCCGGCTGCCTAGGACGCCATGGAGCTGCTGCCCGGACGCCTCCTCCTCTTCCTCGCAGCCCTGCTGCCCCTCTCGGCCCGGCCCGGCCCGGCCCCGCATGTGGCTGAACGAGAGGAGTCAGGAACGGGTGAGTGCCCTGGACGCGTCCTGGGATGCTTGGGGTGCCGCTGCCGCCTGGCGCTGCCTGCTGCTCGGTGTGGTGCTGAGGGCTGTCCGTGAGGGCACAGGGCTGGGGCTGATCGGGGTCTGGCCCTGGGGTGCTGGGGAGCTGCTTGGCCCCCGCTCCGCAGCCCTCCCAGCGTCCCGGTGGCTGTGCCCCGCAGCCAAGCCCGGGTACTGCTACCACATGGAGGAGGTGGAGGAGCCGCTGGACGAGGGCTGCGGTGCCTGCCGCGGGGAGGTGTCCTGCTCCCGCTGCACCGCTGACAGCAGCTGCCCTGGTGCCACCAAGTGCTGCCCCGGCAAGTGCGGCTACACCTGCCAGGAGCCGGTGCTGGGTGAGGGCTCGGGGCCGTGGCGGTGGGACTGGGCATGCCGGCGTGGCGAGAACGGGGAGGGGGGGTGTGTGTGTGGGGTGACAGGAGGGGTGAGCTGACCAAACCGGCAGGGGGTTCCCTAGGTTGCTCCTGCACTCTTGCCAGGTCCTCTAGATCCTGAGGCCACCGTGCTGTGAGCCGGGGGAGCAGCAGGACTGCTGGCACAGGGGCCGCGGGACAGGTGGGTGCAGAGGAGGCTGCCCGCAGGAAGCCTTCGGTGGCAAGAGGGGACCGGAGCTGGACAGGTGGTGCTGGGAGCGCCGAGGCTGGCGATGTCCCCACCCTGTGCCCCGGCTCAGCCTGTCCTCCTCGGACCTCGCAGACCTCTGCTACCTGCCCTCGGTCTGCGGGAGCTGCAAGGCTCTGTTCCACCGCTTCTTCTTCAACGCCTCCAGCCGGCGGTGCGAGGAGTTCATCTACGGCGGCTGCGGCGGCAACCCCAACAACTTCGAGACCGAGGGCGAGTGCTCCCGGGCCTGCTCCCACCTGGGTAACTAGCCCTGAGCCCTGAGCCCCGTGCCCTGAGCCCTGTGCCCTGTGCCCTGTGCCCTGAGCCCCGTGCCCTGAGCCCCATGCCCCGAGCCCTGTGCCCTGAGCCCTGAGCCCCGTGCCCTATGCCCTGTGCCCTGAGCCCTGAGCCCTGAGCCCTGAGCCCTGAGCCCTGTGCTGCAGCTGGTGGCTGCTCCTGCTCCTCCCAGCCTGGCCCTGCTGCTGATGCTCCTCTCTCAGTTGCAGGTGCCCAATAGCTGCAGCCTCTGCCCGGCCCCTGCCCAGGGAAGCTGCTGCTGCTGGCCGTGTCCCTGTGCCCACAGGGAGCCGTTTTCCACGGGGCTGTTGGCTGCCTGAAGCAGATGTGCCAAGGGCTGTGGCTCACCCGAGGATGCTGGCTGGCCCGAGGACAGGGACACGTACCTGCAGTGACACGGCTGCCCCTCCTGCCCCATGGTGCCTGGATGGAGAGGCCAGGCCCTGCCCGGGGCTGTGACAGTTCAATACAAGGGCAGGTCCTTGGATGAGCACATCTGGGTCTTGTCCTTCCTGCCTGCATGGGTAGGAGCAGGCTGTGCCCGTCCCTTTGGGCCTCCCTTCCTACTGGTGCTGGCCAATGGGTGTCTTTGGCAGCACCCTCACCACAGCCACCACCTGCAGCTCCCACAGCCTCTGGATGGGCTCCCAGCTGCTCAAGCTGCCAATGTGATCCACCTGGGAGCTGAAGTGGAGAAGGGGCATCTGCCCCCACCTCAAAGGATGGTGCCCATCCTGCAACCTGCCCCAGACCTGGATCTGTGACTGCACCACTCTGCTGGCCCTGTGGCACCAACTGAGTCCAGTGTTCCCAGGCCTGGCAGGACCATCCCATTGCCAGGGCTACTTCAGGGGCAGAAAGGTCTGTGCCAGGGTCTGGTGGGTCCAGGCCAGTGCTGCCAAGACTTGGGGGTAGCTGGAGGTGGCTGGGCACAGCCTTTATTGCTGCAGGTATTGAGGAGGGCACTGGCCAGCTGGGGCCCTTCACCACCCAATGTTCCCTGCCCAAGGGATCTTCCTGCCCTGGCAGAGCTGCTCTCTTGTCACACCACATCTGGAAGGGAGGACACAGACACATTTTCAGGGACCCCACGGCTGTGGAGTGAGGGACTGGCAGCCACAGTGGCAGTGCTGGCAGGAGCTTCACCCTGCCCAGCAGCCCTGAGGCACATCACTGCCTGAAGCAGAGCCATGGGGCAGCAGCAGGGCTTGGCCCTGTGGTGACACCGAGCTGGCAGCATGCTGAGGGCTGTGCCCTTCACACACATATCCCCCAGTGCCAGCCTTGGTTCCAGCTCTGGCTTGGTGGCCCCGGGCCCCCTTACCTTGAGGCACCTGTGTGCAGACGCGGCCACAGCCATTGCTGCAGCACCTGTGAGCCCTGGGGCACTCCTCATCGAGGCTGCACAGGTCCAGGCACGGCCCTCGGCCCTGGGGGACAGGGCACGCTCCCCCCCTGCCTGTAGGGCACAGCACCCACCGTGGGGCACCCGATGAGTGCCACTCGATGGCTCCAGGGCAACGCCAGGGTCCTGCCTGGCTGAGCCCCAGCTCACCTCTAGGGCTGTCCATGCAGACACGGCTGCAGCCAGTGTGGGTGCACCTCTGGCCCCAGGGACACTGTGAGTCGGCCTGGCACTCCTCTCTGCACTGCTGGGCACTGGGCCGTGGCACAGCTGCAGTGCCAGGTTCTGTGGGCAGGAGAGGACCAGCATGTGGCATCTCTCAGCTGAGGCCATGCAGGCTCAACACAGGCATGGAAGGAGGAGGAGGAGGTGTGGAAAGAATGACAGGGGCAGGTCATGTCCCTGCCACGGGGAGGGCATGAGACCCATGGACACAGCTGCCTTGGCAGTCTCCAGCGTGGGGCTCCTGCATGGTGAGTGTGTGATGCCCTTGGGGAGGGAGGGTGTGGTGCCCTTGTGAGGTGAGGTGCCCCTGGGGGCACCCCGGGCTCCATCCCTGATGGGTTTGGGTGGGTATGGGTTCCCAAACCCCGGTGCTGACCTGGCAGAGAGGCTGGCATGCAGACGTGGCCACAGCCGTTGCTGCAGCATTTATAGCCCCAGGGACACTCCTCGTCAAAGCTGCACAGGTCCAGGCACGTCCCTGCCTCCCCCGGCATGGGGCACACTCCCACTCTGCCTGAAAGGTAAGCACCCAGCTGTGGGGCACTGGGCTGTGGGCAGCCCACCACGGGTGACCGCAGGGTGGCCCTGCGCGGTGCCAGCGGCGCCTGATTGGCTCTCACCTCCAGGGATGTCCATGCAGACGCGGCCGCAGCCGGTGCCGGTGCACCTCTGACCGCGGGGGCACTGTGAGTCGGTCTGGCACTCCACCAGGCACTCTGTCCTGCCCGGGCTGTCTGCAGGGGCACAGTGACCTGCTGTCACCCAGCTGCCCTCGGGGAGCCTGGGACACCCTCCCCCTGGTACAAGCCGCTCGGGTACCTGTGGGCACGGCCAGGCAGTGCCAGGCACAGCCGTCGTGGCAGCACTTCTCCCCTGGCCCGCAGACGCTGTCGTCCAGGCACTGGCTCCTGTGCCTGTGCCAGGGGTCCCAGCATGGCTTCGCCTGGGGGCACTGCCCAGGGCGCTCTGCGGGAGGGGGCGTCCAGATGAGGCTGTGCCCTGTGTGTGTGCCTGCTGTGCCATGCCGGCGGCCAGGCTGCCCACACTCACCTCGGGCAGGGCGGGCACAGTGCATGGCACAGCCAGAGAAGCAGCACTTCTCCTGCCGGGGGCAGTCCCTGTCGTGGGCGCAGGAATCCTCCTCCGTGCACGGCTCCGGCGTCAGCCACGGCCTCACCTTCGGGCACTCGCCAGGTTTGTCTGAGAGGGGCGGGAAGGAGCAGCGGGGGCAGGCACCCCCCTGTGCTGTGTGCACCCACCCTGGAGGCTTCACCCCCGGGACCTCAGCGCCTGCCCTGTGGCACCACCTCCTCGGGAGGTTTGCCGGCGTGCCCAGTGGTGTGTGGCACTGCTGTGCCGGTAACTGTCTCCTCACCTCGCTCAGGGGCCAGGCACACACGGCCACAACTGCTGCTGCAGCACTTCTCAACCCCCGGGCACTGCCAGTCCCCAGTGCAGGTGGTGCCACACGGTGCCTCGGTGGCCTGTACCTCCTCAGCCACGGGGCAGATCCCTGATTTCTCTAGAGACAGGAGGTGGCAGGGCTATGGGTGCCAGGGACAACAGCAGCTCTGCCCCACCCGGACCTGCCCCCCTGGAGCTGGGGAGACCCTGCCCACAGCTGCCCTGGCACCTCGGGCAGGGGGCAGGCAGACGTAGTCGCAGCCACTCAGGCAGCACTTCTCCCGGCCGGGGCACTCCGCGTCGTGCCAGCACCAGGCTCTGCAGTCGTAACTGGGGAAGAGCCCAGCACGGGCTGGGCAGAAGCCAGCCTTCCCTGCAGGGCATCACTTGGGGTGACTGTGGTGCCCCCAGGGTGGCTGCACCACAGCCAGGATAGCTGCCACCCCCCTGGGGCGTGCAGACCCCTTGGCACTGCGGCCCCATCGGCACCCTGGTCTGGGGTGCACCACAGTGCGGCTGTGCCCCATGGCGATGCTGCAGCATCTCCCCCCATGGGGACCATGGGACTGGCATCAGACTCCTCTGCCAAGGGGCACAGGGGCTGCAGAGGAGAGCCCCCCTCGCCTCTGTGGCTCACCAGGTTCAGCTGGTGCCCATGTCCCACCTTGGTGCATGGTGCTGCTCAGCCTGGCACACCAACCACCATAGCACAGCTGCTCATCGCCGCAGTCTCTGTCACTCCGGCACCTCCTGTGCTCCTGCCAGGCTGGCATGGCTGTGGGGGTCCCTGAGAGGTGGACAGCTCAAGGTGGCAGGTAGGGCCAGGGATGCCAGCAGGGACTGGGCCACATCTGCCCCCTCTGTCGACCCCAGCTCTGCTCAGTGCCCTCCAACCCAACCCTCGCTGGGACGGAAGCTGAGGAGGCAGCTTGGCCCTGCCCAGCTCCTGCCCCAGCCACACAGGCAGCAGCAGGGCTAGGGCAGCTGTGCACATGCCAAAGGGTCCCAGCTTGGCACTGAGGACTCTGAGGTGGCCAAGCTGCAGGTTTCCAGGGGTCCCAGCTTGGGTGGGTTCCCACAGCTCTTTCCTTCTGCCCACAGCACCACTCCTGGCACTGCTGTGGGCACCAGGGTGGGCAGAGCTGCCAGCTCCCTCACCTTGGCTTTCTGTGTGGCACTCCTGGCTGCACTGCTGGTGGCAGCACACCTGAGATGGGGAACAGTCCTGGTCCTGGTGGCACCTCTGCTGCTGGTGAGGCCGTGAGGTGGCAGGGGCAGGGCTGGGGTTCTCTGTGCCATGGAGCAGGGCAGCGTTGGTAGGGATGAGGTGAGGGTGGAATGATGGCAGCACTCCTCACCCCTGAGCCCTGCCCGTGGTGCCCGTGGTGCCCGTGGTGCCCATGGTGTCCTGTCTCACCGGGCTGGGCTGGCAGCAGGCTCTGGCTGTCATGGCTGCTGTTGCAGCATTTCTGTTCATCAGGGCTCTCACTGTCTCTTTGGCATCCCTCCTGGCATGGCTCTGCTGGCTCTGGCTTCACCGTGGGGGACTCCTCAGCTTTGGGTTGGTCTGCTTGGGGTGAGTGAGTGTGAGGCTGCAGCGTGCCCATCCCACTGCCCTGCCCACCCTGGGGCACATGCCCAGCTCCAGCAGCCATGTCCCAGCAGTGGTTTCCTGGGCCACAGGCAGCTGTGGTAGGGGACAGGGCAGGCAGCTCCCCCATGGTGGCAGGGGGGTGGCAGGGGGGTGGCAGGTGCCCAGAGCAGGGAGGGACTCTGCAGTGAGCCGAGGCTGTCCCAGAGGCCTTACCCTGCAGGGGCTCCAGGCAGGCAGAGCCACAGGGCAGCTGGCAGCACTTCTGGGCACCCAGGCAGTCCCTGTCCTCCAGGCAGGAGAAGGAGCAGGGGGAGAAGAGACCCTTGGGGGCTTCTGCTGGGCAGGTGCCAGGTTTCTCTGCAGTGCCAATGGGTGGCAGGGATGAGAGGTGAGGCTCTCTCCAGGGCAGTGCCAGGAGACCTGACTCTGCCAGACTCCTCTGCCAGCTCCTGCCAGAACCCAGCTGGATCCCACCACATGCCCTGTCCTGGATCCCTCCACATAATCTATGCCCACTTCAGGAGCTGTGGACAGGAGGTACCAGATGCACCCAGAGAGCTGCTCCTTGGCAGTGGGGGTGGCAGAAGGATGGGGACAGGGATAAGGCAGAAGGGTGCCAGCTGTCCCCGGAAGGAGGTGGTGCTGGTGGATGTACCACGGGGCTGTACCTTCTGCCGGGGGGGTGCACTGGAACTGGCAGTCCTGGGGGCAGCACTTGTGCCGGGCAGGGCAGTTGGAGTCCTTGGCACAGAGTGGGGGCTTCAGGCGCAGGCAGCGAGTGAAGTCCCGTGGGCACCTGCCTGGCTTCTGGGGCTGCCCTGTGGTGGGATGGTGGCATCAGGGCAGTGCCATGCAGAGCTCCTCACCCTCCATCCCTCAGGGAGTGGCTGAGGAGCCCCTCTGCGAGAGGCAGGCACTAGAACAGGGGGCACAGTGTAGAGGGCAGGGTCCTGGCAGGAGCTCAGCCTCTCTGGGCCTCAGCTGAGGCTCCCAGCTCCCACTGACCCTCCCTTGCTGGCACAGCAGTGCCCTGTTGGTGGCAACACTGGGGGCTGCCAGGCAGAGCAGGACTGGTTGGAGCAGGACTGAAGACTCCACTGCAGCATGGCCCCAGGGCTGCTCTGCCCCCACACTGAGACCTACGTGGCCCAGGCTGGCATGGCACAGGTCTGTGTGTGCCCTTGCAAGGCAGCAAGTGTCACAAGAAGTGTTGCTGGCCCTGCCAGGGAGAAGCCAGCACCGAGCCAGCACCGGCTGAGGCTCAGGATCCATCCCTGGGCATCCTACTGCCTGTGCCTCCTCTCTGCCGGCAGCACAACCCTTGCTGCCTCCTCCTCATCTTCTTCCTCCTCCTCTTGGCCGTGCTGGGAACGTCGCAGCAGCCCTGTCTTTGCCCCAGGCGGGGACAAGCTCCAGCTGCCACCCGTGCCCGGCTCTGCCCGACGGCTGGGATGTGGGAGCAGCAGTTTCTGCAAACAGCCCCCGGGCAGCCCCTGGCAGTGCTGTGCTGTTTGGGCTGCAAACAGAGGCACTGTCAGGAGCTGTCACTGCAAACAGCAGCTGCTGGCTCCAAACAAAGAAGGGAAGAGCATTGCCCCAGCTGGGCACCACTGGCCCTGGCATGGCCCCCACGGCAGGGGAGACCTGGCACTGGGGTCTGTGCCCTGCAAGAAGCACCTGCAGCCTGGGCCCCTCCACCGGGGCTTTGGTCTGTGCCCATGGTTGGGGTCACACGCAGGGGTGGGGGCTGTGAGTAGCAGAGCCCAACAGTGCCAGGCTGCAGGGGTGGGCATCTGGGCAGCCCTGCTCCCCCCACCCCCAGCACCCTCCTTGCTTCTGCCTGCACCACACAGCCGTGGGGTGCGAGGGGTGCAGGTGGGGGTGCAGGGGGTGGAAAGAGACTCCTCGTGGCAGCGGGGCTGAGGTGCAGCCAGCTGGGACCTGGTGCCCACCAGTGTGTGCTGGGCAGCGCCAGCATATGTAGGCAGGAACAGAGGGCACACGGCAGGGGCATAGGGGGGCCCGGGTGCAAGGAGCTGGCTCCAGGGTGCCTGCGCCTGGCTCTGCCGGGTTTGCCCACCTGTACTCACCACCTGTCTCCTCTGGTGCGGTGCCCGGCGCTGCCCCGAGGGTGAGGAGCCCCAGGATGAGGAGCACGCCCGGCCTCATGCTGCTGCCAGGGCTGTCTGCGTGTCTGGAGATGAGCTGGGGCCGGGTTTAAAGTCTCTGGCGGGGATAGCCGCGGTGCCAGGGCAGCTGCGGCAGGCTGGCTGTGCCCGGGCAGGAGGGGCAGGAGGAGGGGCAGGAGGAGGGACAGTTCCCAGAATCCGCCCGTGCCCCTCCAGCCTCCCTTATCTGCGCCTGAGCCGCGCTGCCGGGGCAGGGCGACCCGCGGGGCCGGCGAGGGCAGCCAGGGCTGGTGGCTGCTGTCCCCCGTGGCAGACGGCCCCGACCCTGCCACTGCCACCTGCCGTCCCTGCTCGGGCTTCCCTGCAGCCCTGCTCGCCCCTCGTCTCCCCAGGCTGGGGGGCTACGGAGAGACCCCACGACTTGGCCCCAGCATGGCAGTGGGAGCAGCCAGAGAGGCTCTGCCACCATAGTGCCACCTGGCACCCACGGCTCGGCTCAGCCTCTGCACACAGGAGCTGGCACCACAAGAGGTGTCCTGGGCCAGCTGCGTGTCCCAGCACGGTGATGGGGCTGGGACTGGGGAGCCAACAGATCCTGCCGTGGCCCCGGCACATGGCTGCTGCTCCCTGCCCCTTCCTCCCCTGGCCCGGGGCTCCACCGCCCCCCACCCGTGACTGCTCCTCCAGCCAGGTGTTGGCACCTCGGGGTGCAAATGAGCCCTGCCGTGGCGCAAGGAATCCGAGGGAAGTGGTTCCTGCGCTCCCTGACTGCTGAGGGGACACCTCCGCAGCCCCCGCCCGCGGGGGGATGGTCACCAGGCAATGGCCATGGCCAGGTGCTGGTGGCTGGAGGCACCCACATGGAAAAGGGAACCTCTCACTGCCCCAGGGACTGCTGCCAGGCTCCTGCCTGCGACTCCTGCCTGTGCACAGCCAGGGACCACTGGCACCTGCTGCGAGGGCACGGCAGAGCACAGGGACAGTGACCCAGAGCAGGAGGTGACCATGGGCTGGTTTATTCTGTTCCAGAGCTGAGAAGCAGCCGGGGCTGGGGAGAGGCAGCGATTTGCCTCCCTGCCCATGCTGCTGCAGAGAGTCAGGAGCCGTCAGAGCGATGCTGGTGGCATCTCGATGGCAGTGCAGAGGGTCTGGGTACAAGTGGTGGCAGGTGCTCAGCCAGGGGGTGTGATGGCAGCAGGGTGAGGAGTGTCCCAAAACGGCAGCTACTGCTGCAGCCCCTCCTGGCCAGGGCTAGGCTGTGCCTGCAGGTGATGGATGAGGCTGTCAGCGCACGCTGGGGTGTGGGGCAGTGCTCCTGCCCCGAGGGATGGGGGTCCTGGAGTGACGCATTCTGGACCCCTTCAGTCCCATCCAGGCTGGCTGAGTCCTGCACAGTGCTCGGGGCTGCCAGAGGCAGAAGCTGGCTGGGTTGGGGGCTCTTACCCTGCCATGCGGGGACGCAGGCTCGGCCGCAGTCCTGCAAGCAGCACTTGTGGCCGCGGGGACAGTCGCTGTCCTGCAGGCACAGGAGGGAGCACGCAGCCGCCTGGCCACCAGCAGCCGCGGGGGGACACAGCCCGGGCCGCACTGGCACATGTGGGGAGAGGAAAGGGTGAGAGGCTCCCTGCCCTGGGCACTGCACCCCTCTGGGCTGGGGGACCCCGCGGCAAGAGAGCCTGCCCCATGGGCACAGCAGCCGTGTCCCCACGCTCCCGTCACCCCTCGGCACGGGCAGCCCGAGAGGAAAGTGGGAGCAGCCCAGGGGGTGCCCGCCCTGGCCTGGGGGTCTCGGCGGCTTTACCCTCAGCGGGTTGCTTGCAGTCGTGGCCGCAGCCTGTGGTGCAGCACTTGGCGTGCCCAGGGCAGTCATCATCGGTGTCACACAGCTCCAGGCAGGGTCCCAGGGAGCCCCGCAGCAGGGCGGGGCACAGGCCGGGCTTGGCTGGGGCATGGCGGCTGACTGGTGGCGACAGGGACCGCAGCACCTCAGGACCCTGCTGCCCATAGCACAGCCTCCCTCTGCCCCCATCCTGCCCCTGCTCCCGGACTCCCACACTGCCCTCAGCCTCTAGCCTTACACCCACACCAGTCTGACCCAGTTTGACCCGTCAGAGCTCAGTATGGGATGGCAGCTGTCAGCTGGACTGAGGAGGGACAACTCTGGCATCAGTCCCTGCCCGCAGGCAGTGAGTGGGGCATAGATGGGGTGCAGGATGGGGCACAGCTCGGGGTTGCCACCCACCCATCATGGAGGAGCTGGGCACAAGGTTCCCTCCTCAGGGGCTGGCGAGTGCCGGGGCTGTGCCCAGGGTGGGGCTGTGCCACTGAGATCCACAGCTGGTGGCTCATGCTCCCCGGGGCCTGGATGGCTGCCACCGGCTGCACACTTGGCCGGGCACAGCTGCTGGGGTTTGTCTGGCAGCACGGCTGGGCACACGCCGGGCTTCATGGGGGGCCCGAGCCTTCACTGGCAAGGCTACTGGGTGGATGTGGGGCAGCCGCGGGCAGTGCTGGGGGTGCACATCCTGGCGNAGCCCGCAGCCGGAGAAGCAGCACTTGTGGTCCCCGCCGCAGTCGCGGTCGTCAGCGCAGCGGTTGGGGCAGGCGGCGGCGCTCCGCTGGGCACGCTTCCGTGGGCACAGCCCGGGTTTGGCTGGAGGGGAGGGCAGGCTGAGGGCTCGGCGTGCCGCCAGCCTGGCCCCACAGCACCCACAGCCGCCCCACGGAGTGATGGGGGCGGCAGGGCACTGCCGGCATGGGGACAGGCAGGCTGCCTTACCTGGCTCAGCGGGCACGCAGTGGGCGCAGCAGCCGTGGGCGCAGCACTTCTCCCCGGGGTGGCATGCGGAGTCGTTGCGGCAGCTCGTCCCGCAGCCTGCTCCGATGGCACTGCCGGGGCGGGGGCAGTACCCTGGGCTCTCTGCAGAGGGAGATGCTCCGTGTGGCTGTGTGCCCCGGGAGCGGGGCTCTTACCGGGGACACCGACAGGGGCACAGATCTGCAGTCACCTCCCGCCCATCGCCCAGTCCCCGCACGGGCATCTCTCAGGGCAGCTGACGGTACCTGTGGTGGGGAGGAGGCAGGTCCTGGCCTGGCCACTCTGGCAACACTTCTCGGAGCCAGGGCAGCTGTGGTCGGAGAGGCAGAACAGCCTGAGGGCACGCCGAGCTCCACTCCCTGCTGCCGGGCACTCTCCTGCTTTGCCCGGGGCAGGCATGGCAGAGCGGTGCCAGCGTCCCCGTGGGGCCCGACGAGGTGCTGGGGTGACTGCGGCAGCAGCAGCCTGGGCCCTGGCATGGTTTGGCTGGGCCAGGGTGGGCAGCAGCTGCACCAACAGCACCAGGAGTGCCAGGAGGAGGGCGTGCTTGCCTGGCATCGTGCAGCCGTCCATGCACTGTGCTGCTGGGCAAACTGGGCAGGATTTAAACCCTCCTGCCATGGGGAGCGGCTGAAGCAAGCTGCTCCTTCCCACGGCAGCTCCCTGCTGGGACCGTGGGAGCAACGGGCACAAACAATCCAGCTCAGGGGAGACTCCTGGGCAGCTCTGGGCTCAGGGCCCATGCCACATCCTCCACACTATGCCCTTTCCAGGTCACTGGAGACCTGTGGGTGCTCTGGATCCAGCACTCTCCCATGGCATGCAAGGATGGCACATGGGGAATCCATGTCCTGTGCCCGGTCCTCAGGGCCCACCCAATCCTGCTTGGGGACCAACAGCAGGGAGAAGGGGAAGCAGCACCAGGCACTGGGCACCAGGCTGTGCCAGGCATGGTGCAGGGCTCACAGCACCGGGGGGCAGCTCTGCTCTGTCCCCTGCCAGCGGCAGGGCTCTGGAGATGCTGCCCCTCAGAGGTGGAAGAGACTGCTTGATCTGGTCCCAGGGGCTTGGAGCAGGACTGGGGTGGGTGCAGGAGGGTTGGATACCAGGAGCCCTGTGGACAGCAGCAGGTGCCAGGAGAACAGGGCAAGAGTAGGGCCCAGCTCTGAGCAAGCAGAGGCAGGCATGGGGCAGGGGCATGGAGGTTTCACCACTTGTGGCTCCCCTGGGCTCCTGCTATGGGAGCATGTAGGGCAGGAGGGATCTGAGTGACACTCCTGTGACAGCAGTCACTGGCAGCCTCCCTGTGCCTGGCCGCTGCAGAACAGCTCTGCTCTAATGGGACCCCAGCACCAGCAGCAGCTGCAGTGAGCAGGATGCAACCAGGAGCGGGCAGGGTAGCTGCCTGGCTGGCAGCATGGCAGGGCAGAGAGACAGAGACAGGCACAGAGGGCAGAGAGAGGGCCATGAGCGTGGCAGGGAGATGCTGCTTTATTGGTGGGCACGCAGAGGGCTGTGGCATGCCCCAAGCAGGGGACCCTCAGCAGGAAGGCTGAGGCTGAAGGCTCTGGAAGAAGGGGGCCTGTGTGAGGCCAGGGCCTGGGTGTGTGGGACTGGCATCAGGCAGCAGCTTCCCTGTGACCGGGCTGGAAGGAGGTGTCTGTGCCTGCAAAGGGAGCAGAGGGCAGTGAGCAGGGTGGGTGTGCAGGTGCTGTGCCACGGATGCTGTGCCGTGGGTGCTGTGGGGTCCCCCGGGGCTGGTGGTCACCCAGCTGACCTCAGTGGATGGGTGTGACGCAGGAGACCTTGCCACAGCCGTTCCTGCAGCACTTCTGGTTCCCGGAGCAGTTGGAGTCAGACTTGCACTGATTGGCGCAGACGCCCAGCATGGGGATCCCCGGGCTGACGGGTGGGCAGGTGCCAGGCTTCTCTGCAAAAGTGAAGGGACACAGTTTGGGACACACTGCCCTGGCACGAGGGGCAGAGCTGGCCCAACAGAGGGGATGGCTCTAGCCCCCGGCTGCCACACAGACGGGGCGTTTGTGCCAGCTGGCAGCTCCTCCACCCCATGGCTCTGCCCATTGGGAGTCCCACCAGCCTGACCCGGTGGGGACACACTGGGCAGGCATGGCAGTGCCCCCACGCTGGCTGGCACAGGATGCATAACTGCAGCACACAGCCCTGATGGCAGCCTGGGCCCCTTTCACCCACGGCCACTGTGGACAGCCCTGGCTAGGCACTTGTGGCAAGTGGGCTTGGCATGTGGGCTCAGCCCAGGTGTCAGTGGGGGGCATGTGCCCCCCAGGCAGCCCCTGCCCCAGCTGTGCCCCTGCCATCCTGCTGCCTGCCGCCAGCACCGGGCTCCCCGCTCTGCACGGCGCCATCCTCCTCTGCAGCCCAGACACATCAGCTTCGTCCTTGCGGGCGGCCACGGAGGCACTGGAGCCGCCAGTCCGCATCCAGGTGTTTGCAGCTGGAGATCCCAGCTCCGGCGCTCCGCTGCTGGGGCTGCTCTCCGGCAGGACCGTGCCCGGCCGGGGGGCTGCGGGGCCGCGTTCGGCACAGGGCTGGGGATGACGCCCTTGGGAGATACTTCCTGGACGTGATGTCAGGAGGGACAGCAGTGCCTGGGGGGCTGAGCAGGCAGCGAGCGGAGCGGCGCAGGCCTCTGCCCTCTGCCCCGGCCCCTCTGCCGGTCGCAAGCGTCTGCCGAAGCCCTGTGTCAGCAGGAGGAGGAAGGGGCGAGCGTGGCCCCGCGGGAGCGCACCCCAGCGCCAATGGGCTCCACACAAAGCCCTGGGCACCAGGCTGCAGCCGGGTGGGCACCGGGCGCCCAGGCCCACGGCCGGTCCCAGGCTCTGGAGCTGCAGTGCTCCGGCCGGGGCGGGCTGTCGGCTGTCGGCAGCGCGGCCGGGAGCAGGAGGGAGCGTTACCGTCGGGCGTCTGGCAGGCCTTGCCGCAGGCCGCCGGGCAGCACTTGAGGGTGCTCTCGCAGTCGCCATCGGACTGGCACCCCACCGTGCAGTTCACCGCCTCCGCCGCCGGGTCTGGGCACACGCCGGCTTTTGCTGCAAGGCAAAGGTGGGGGGGCATGGGTGGGCGCCAGGGCTGCCGGCCCCGCAGTGGGGCGAGGGCTGTGGCCTGAAGCAGAGGATGCTGCTTGCCGGCCCCGGGGCTGGCTGCGGGGATGCTGCCGAGCCCGACTGTGCCGGGCACCGACCGGCTCCCGGCTATGACCCCAGCAGGCCCCACAGCTGGGAGCAGTGCTGGCCGCTCGCCCGGGGCGTGCCGAGCCGTGTCAGGCTGCACTGAGCCGTGCCGAGCCGTGCCGCGCCGTGCCGCGCTCCCATACTCACTGGTGACATTCTGGGCGGATGCTGGAGGCAGCTCTGCCCAGAGAGCCAGGAGCCCTGCCAGGACGAGCACGCTGCGGGCCGTGGGCATGGTGCGGGAGCCGGCGCTGCGCCTGCGGGGCTGCCCGGACGCCCTTTAAGCTCCTCTCCAGGTGGGGCCGCGGGCTCGGCCTTCCGGGTGGTTCCCAAGGGCCGGGCAGGGCCAGGCTCCCCCTTCGCTTGCACAACCCAGGATCAGGTATCTGCTGCCGCTGGCTGCCGACCAGGGAGGGGGAGCCTGGAGGAGCTCGGCCGCCACGCCAAAAACTCGCCCGGCAGGAACGGCCGCCAGCCNACGGGACCGCCCGCCAGCCGCCACCGGCCGTGCCTACCGTGTGCCGCACGCCGGATCCACACTGGCCGTGCCCCCGTGTGCCGCACGCCGGATCCACACTGGCCGTGCCTACCGTGTGCCGCACGCCCGCTCCACACCGGCCGTGCCTACCGTGTGCCGCACCCCCGATCCGCACCGGCCGTGCCCCCGTGTGCCGCACGCCGGATCCGCACCCGCCGTGCCTACCGTGTGCCGCACGCCGGATCCACACCGGCCGTGCCCCCCGTGTGCCGCACGCCCGCTCCACACCGGCCGTGCCCCCGTGTGCCGCACGCCCGCTCCGCAACGGCCGTGCCCCCGTGTGCCGCACGCCCGCTCCGCAACGGCCCCAGCTGCTGACCCAGCCAAGGCTGCCGTGGCCCCGCACGGCGCTCGGTCAGTACGGGTCACGGGGGTGCGGCTGGCACTGCCAGCACAGGTGTGCCAGGGACACGTCCCTGCCGCTGCTCCAGCCACGAGCACGAGTGGAGCTGCCAGCCTGTGCCGCTGGTGCCCGAAGGCCAGGGCAGGCTGGTGGCACGGTCGGGAGCTGTGGCTCAGCTTGCAGCCGCCGCTCGCCCGGCTCCGGCTCCAGCCGCTTGCCCTCCCCCAGCTCCCGTCCCCCGCTGGAGAGCTCTTCAGGCTGCCTGCTCTGCAGCCTCCCCCGCGCCACCTCGGCAGCTCTCTCTTCCCATGGCATCCGCCACCCTCGCAGCCTCCAGCAGCCCCGGGGACGCGGCCCAGACCATCTGGCAGCACCGGTTGGGCGAGTGGCTGGCGGGGAGCGAGCTGCCGGCGTGCTCTGGCTGCGCGCCCGGTGCTGCGGGGCACGGCGGTGGCGGGGGCCGCACGGGGAGCCCCTCGGGGCGGCAGCTCTGCCGGCACCCCTCTGGCGGCACGCCCGTCACCCGGCGCCACACCGGGACGACCGGCGGAGCCCGGCAGCGCCGAGCTGGCCTGTGTTTGGGCAGGCCCGGCCAGCCGAGCAGCCCGGAGCAGCCGGCATGGCTGCCCTGCTCCCGTCGGCCTTCGCCGCGCTGCCGGCTCCTGCCTGTGCCGCAGCTGCCCTTGGCACCGGTGCAATTCTCGCAGGGCTGCCGGGGAAAGCGGAGCAGCCCAGCACTGCCCCGGGAGGGTCTGAGGACCCTCGCCCCCTTTGCTCACAGCTCAACAGCTGCGGTGTTTTGGCAGCTGTCACGACTCAGCTGTCACGACTCAAGTCCTTTGCAAAGATGCTGGTGCTGCCTGGGGTGGGGGCACGGAGCCTCTGCCCGGAGGCAATCCCAGGGCATCCTGGCTCCCTGAGCCCTATCCGGGGAATGGTCACAGTCTGAGCCTCTCCTGTGTGGGGAGAAGGATGAGACCTGCTCTGACGCTGGTGATGTGCACTCACCACTGGCAGAGGCTGTGGGGCAGCCCCAACTCTGGGCTGGAGCATCCTGCAGCCCTGCATGGGCCAGAGTGCAGGGGCACAGGGGCACAGTCCCAAGTGGTGTCTGCGCTGCCAGGATCCGTGCCAGGTAACTGAACCCCACGGTCAGCAGCACAGCAGAGCACGGAGCAGTGGCAGTGAATCACAAACTGTTTGCCCTTGCAGTTCCCTCCCTGCCGCGGGTGTTTGTGCAGGAACAAGAGCTGGCGTGGGTGGCACAGCCGCCTGCCCACTGCTGTGCCATGCTCCATCAGCAGTGGGACCTGGGGACAGGCTGGGGGTGGTGGGGACAGTGGCAGGGCATGGCAGGGAAGCAGGCAGGATCACCCTTGTCCCCGGTGGCTGGGTGCCCAGTAGATGCCAGGGCCTGGCCCTGCCCAGGCAAGCTGAGATGCTCCCACTCTGCCTATGCAACTGTTCCCACTGGTGATAGCTTCTGGGGGAACTGGGCTGGACTGGTGTTTCTAGCCCAGGGCCAACACCAGGACTCCTTCATGCTGCCCACCCCACAGACAGGGCAGGGGCTGCCCAGTGTCCCACCGTGGCTGAGCTGCTGCTCCTGTGCCAGCACTCGCCTGTGAGGGTCGTTGCTCTGCCCCAGCGTGCGGGGTGCCCCCCAGCGTGTGGGGTGCCCTTGGTGCTGAGCAGCCAGAGCTGGGAGGATGCGAGTGTGGATGCCAACAGCCGGGTTGCACCGGAGCAGCCGTATGGGAGCAGCTGCGAGCTCAGAGCCGGGCTGGTGGCAGGAGGTGAGAGAGAAACCGCAGAGGAAGGCGAGGGCTGCGGCGTGGGTGTCGGCGGGTTTGCCCAAGGTTGTGCCGTGCCCCCAGCGTGCCCAGCTGGCTGCCACGCTGCCGAGCCAGCCAGAGCTGCTCTCAGCCAGACAGAGCTGGAGAGAGACATGCTGGCAGCAGGGGCAGCAGCTCCAACCCACGCAGTTGGCATTGATTTCCGGGAGACAGAAACACTTTGGTTCCTGTCCCCAGCCTGGCTCTGCCAGGCACTTCCTGGACAGATAACATGAGGGGGTTGCCAACAGGGCCGTGGGCAATCATCCCCTCACCATGGCACATCGCAAGAGAGGATCCTGACCGAGGCTGTGGGCTCGGTAGCCCCGAGCTCCAAAGCTGCTGCAGCATCCCCAGGTGTGCAGGCAGTGCCTGCTGCTGCTCAGCCTGGTCATGCCGTCTTTGCAGGTGACCATGGCCCCTTCATGGCATCAGGGGAGGTGCCTGAGTCACGTCTCTCTTCAAGGGAAGGTGGTCAATGATTAAAAGGGGAGCATTGCTGGGCCAGCAAGATGCCCCAGACAGCTGCTTGGTCTCTCGCTGCTGGCACGGAGCAGGCAAAGTGGGCACTGCGATAGGCACGTCTCCTTGGGGAGATGTGGGGCTGCCCCACACTGAGACACGCAGGGAATTATCTGACCCCTTCTGGGGGGCCCAGCCGTGTCCCAGCTGCCAGCCAGTACTGGCACACCGTGGGCAAAGGGGCTCCCACTGCACTGCTGTGTTCTGCTGCTGCCGAGCTCCTCCATGCCCGCACGGCACAGACCATGAGGCTTGGCGATGATGCCCATAGGGTGCCCCAGAGCTGGGGAAGCTCCTGACTGCTGCTGCCGCTGTTGGTCTTACCTGCTCATGCCACACAGGACTCCTGGCCCAAGGCAGCCAAGCAGCACCCTGAGAGCTGGTGGGTCTCAGCCTCCCCGTGCCCCCCAGTACTCACCCTTCGCTCCGGGAGCCGCAGCGCCTGGCTGCAGCTGGGCACACAGCGCCAGGATGCCCACGAGCAAGATGCCAGTGATGGTCTTCATGGTGCTTGTGGCAGGTGGCGGATGGCGGGCGCGGGCGGCAGGGGTTTATATCGGCGTGGGGCCGGGGAGGGGCTGCCGAAACATAACCGAAACTCGGCTGCTTCAGAGCTGTGCCCGAGGCAGCGGCAGCCCCGCGACGAGTCCCTGCCTGAGAAATCATTTACCACGGCCCCGGCCCAGCCCCAGCAGCCAGGCTGGGGACGTCAGCACCCAACAGCACCCATCCCAGGGTCAAAGGGAGATGAAGCCACCGGGCCAGGGTCACGCCCACGGCCACGGGGAGCCCAGAGGAAGGGGCTGGAGCTCCCCGAGTTGGGAAAGAGGGGGCAGAGGGAAGGAAGGTTGGGACACCCAAAGTGGCCCAGAGGGCGCAGGTGGATTTTTTTTGCTGTGGCTGCAGGAGCTGGGGGGGGTCTCTGGAGAGGCCCACGGTGAGGGGCAGCGGACGGGTGGTTGCCTGCGGCCAGCTGCGGGGCTCAGCGTGGCAGGTGCCAAGCCGCAGAGAGATGCAGCAGTGGGTGCAGGCAGGCAGCTCCCCGGGGCCGAGCCTGGCCTCAGGGGGAGCGGAGCGTGGGAAGCTGCGTGACGTGGCAGGCCGGGCACACCTGCTGCCCACACTGTGCACCCTGCAGCGTTCCTGCGTGGGGACAGGCGGGTGGCTGACTGCCATCACGGCAGCCGCTCCAGACGCGCCCCGGCGGGCAGGTGCCGCGCTGGGGTCAGCACCGGGGCTGCCTCTCACCTCACCGTGCAGCGGCACCGGCGGGACGCAGCCCTGGCAGGGGCGGGGAATGCCGAAGTGAATGGGCTGCGGAGGTCACCAAGAGCCTGCCACGACCCCGGGTGGCTGCACTGGGGGCAAGAGGTGCTCGGTGCCATAGGGACCCCACAGTGCTGCCACTGTGCTGCACCTCAAGACTCTGCCAAGCAAACCTTTGCTCCTTGCCCCCCATTCTGTGCAGTGCTGGGGCGCGGCCCGGGGGGCTGCACTGGCACACCCCTCACTGCTGATCTGTGGCCGTGCCGGCACAGCTCACCACACTGTGCCAAATGGCAAAGGGCTGGCAGGGCTGCAGCAAGGCAGGAGGGGCAGCCTGTGGGCAGAGAGGGGCAGCAGCTGGGTTTTGAGGGGCTGGTGCAAGGGGCTCATGATCTGCTGGAGCTGGAGCTGAGGAGAAAGGCCTGGGCCGAGGTCCTGGCGCGCTGGTGGCAGGGGACGCTGGGGACACTCCTTGCCTGGGGATTTGTCCCCGGTGCCTTTGTGCTGAGGGACGTGACCTCTGCGGTCGCATGCGGCGTTTTACAGCTCAGCGATCGCCTTTCCTCGCTTGGAAACTCCTGTTTGCGTCACCCCCGCTCCTGCTGCCAGCTGCCCTTGTTGCTACAGAAACTCCGGGGCTGGCACAAAGGGACCGGCAGCGGAGAACCGGGAGCTGTGCGAGCGGTGCCGGTGCTGGGTTAGCCTGCGGGGTCCCCCTGAGTGGCAGCTTTGCTCCAAAGTGGCATGGTGTCAGGGTGGTGCCGCAGGGTCACCAGGCTGTCCCCGGCAGTGCCAGGTCCTTCGGCCCCTCGCTCTTTGGGGGCTTCGGCCTCGTACCCTTCACCCCGCGGCTGCCGTGCCCCCGGCGTGTGGCCGTGTGCCGGTAACGACGGCATGGAGCCCGGTGCGTCCCCCTGCCGCCACGTCCTGGGACCTGGGGAATGGTCACCCTGGCCTGGGCGCTCCTTTCCCTGCCCGCAGCCCCCTCCCACGATGTCTCGCAGCTCCGTGGGCCCCGTGGGCTGCGGTCCCGGTTCGGGCAGCGCGGCGAGCGCCGTCCCGTTGGCCCCGGTGCAGCTCCCCGAGCGGCGGCCGGCAGAGGAGGCTGTTGCTCCGCGGCAGCGGGGCTGCGCTCCGGGAGCCCCACGGCGCCTGCCCGGGCCGGTCCCGCCGTTCCCGGCGGTATTTAAGGGGATGCGGGCTGGGACAGCGCCGTGAGCGTGGAGCTGCTGCCTTCGTCCCTTCTGCGGCCCCCGGGACCCCTCGTCTCGGAGGCGACAGAACCCAGCAACCCCAGGACGGTGAAGGAGTGCCGGCAGGTCTGCCAGGGTGAGAGCAGGGGCTGCACCGGGACAGGCTGTGCCGGACTGGGCCAGACTGGGCTGTCCCTGCTGCCAGGCAGCCAGAGGGTCTGCTCTGTCCCTCCCCGTGGCAGGTGGTACAGCAGCAACCATCGTGGGGCAGCAGCATCCCTGCACCCTGGCATATGGCACAGCCACTCTGGGGGTGTTGATGGTTGGGCGATGTCAGCCAGCTCCCACGCCTGTCCCGGGCACTGGCAATGGCCTGGGTTAGGATCAGAACACAGTGGTCACGGCAGGGGTGACTGCCCTGGCACTCAGCCTGCGGGGGCAGGAAGGGATCCTGCCCTTCCCATTTGCCTTCCCACGTCCCTGCCGAACGCGCTGGGCACAGGGCAGGCGGCTGGCAGAGTTGCGGTGGCACCCGCAGGGGGAGCCTGGCACTGTGCGAGCACCTGCCCAGCTCTGGCACTTGTTTACAGGTGGAGCCGCGGGCGGTTGGGGCTGTTGGCGGTTGGGGCTGTTGGTGGTTGGGAGGCACCGCGGGGCTCAGCGTCCCTGGCACGGAGATGGTCTCCGTGCAACACCTGAACCACGAGAGGTGCTCCTGGCTCGGCTACTTCCCAGGGGGTGCAGGCTGGGGGCAGGGGTAAGTGCAGCAGCCAGTGGGGGATTAACTCTCCTCCTTCACACCAGCACCCCACTACCTCCCCCTGCCCTGCACCCCTCTTCTCACAGCCCCTTTTTGTCCCCCAGGGAATGCCAAGAACTCGGAGGGAGGAGAGGCAGCAGGACCTTCACCCCGGGAATGCCAAGGTCTGACTGAGGGAGGAGTGACAGCAGAACCTTCCCCACCAGGGAACGCCGAGGACTCTGAGGGAGGAATGGGCCCCTAGAGCCAGGAAGGGGCTGGCGGCCAGGGAGCACCAGGGTCTGCTGTGCCCCACACAACAAAGCCACCAGCACGCCCAGCTGGCAGCAGCTCAACCTGCTGCTTGGCTCCCCAGTTTCTTCCTGCTTCCCTCCCAGCCCCACACTGTGCCACTCCCCAACAACCCAGCTCTCGGGGGGAGGGTCACCAGCAGCGGCTGCCTGAGTGGCACCGAGGCTGCTGCTCCGTGATCGCTCTGTCGGTTCCAATCCATAACCGCCGGCTGCGACGGGGCAGAGGTGGAGGTGTCGGTGTCGGGGCCGGGCTGGCGATGGCTGCCCCGTCCCGGTGCCAGCCGGCACAGCCCTGCTGGTGGCACGGCGGCTGCTGGCGAGGCGGCTGGCGGCACGGGGGAGGCGGCCTCCCCAAATGGGGTTTTTATTACAGCCATAGATCACGGCGGGGGCTGATGCGGGCAGACGGCAGCGATTTTTCTTCGTGGTTTACAGACAAATGAGGGGAAGGAAAATTGATGTGAACTTTGCTACAGCGAGAGGTCGGGCACGGGCAGGGAGCTGGTAATGGATGAGCTGGGGGCTGCTGGAGCTCCCTGCGCCCCCCCCNAGCAGCAGGACCAGAGGCACGTAGGGGCATGGGGACTCTGCTGCTGCCGCTCCGGGAGCTGGAGGGGAGGGAGTGTGTGTGGTGCTGGCTTCCTTGGCCCCTATCATCCGCAGCACAGCCTGAGCAGGTGGCTGTGCCTGCCCCTCCTCAGAGGGATGCTGAGACGGGAGGACCATGTGGGCAGGGTTATTAATTCCGCAGACGCTCATTAGTGCTTCAAACAGCCTCGGATGAGCTGCGGCCACCAGCCTCCGGGCGAGGTCTCGGCAGCTTTCACCACAATTAAAGTTGCCTCCAAACACCCCGGGCCTGCCGGGTAAGAGATAAGGGCAAATGCCCTCAGACGGCGGCTATCAGCTCCTGCACGCGGCCCATGAATATTAATGCAGCTCTAATTAGTGCCTTTAAATACGCCGCCTAAATCAGGCATTTCCTCGCAATAAATCAGCGGTGCCTGGCACCCTGCTCATGCCAGTGAGCTCTCCCTGTCTGCCCCACGGCCAGGCTCTGCCTGCCAGGGGATGGGACCCAGGGGCTGTGCCATGCTGACGTGAGGGCTGCTGGTGCCCTCGTTGGTGGCACTGGGAAAGAGCAAACACCAAATTCATTTGGTCGAGGAGAAATGGGGAGGGTGTGAAGCCTTGGGGGGAGGGTGGTGCAGTGCATTTTAAATCCCCGCACAGACAGGTGTTGGTGTAAGGTCAGAGGGAAGATGAAGCTCTCCAGGACAGGCTCAGCCCCTGCCACTTCCAATATCCGGGGCTGGTGCCATGTCCCTGCACTGCCCATGTTGGTCAGTGGCTGCTTGGTGCAGTGAGGTGCCCTGAACATAGTGGTAGGTGAGCAGCAGCATGCCCGGGGGGAGCAGAGCATCTTGCCAGCCCCCTTATCATTCAGCAGCCCAGGCCTCCACAGGCATGGGGGGAGAGAAGGAGGTCTGTGGGGCCGTGATGTTGGTGGCTCTAGGGGGATCAGGCACAGCTGCCCCAGGCAGGACCCAGCCCGGCCACCAGCCCCTGAAAGTACCATCGATGTGAGGGGAGTCACAGAGCCCACGCTCTGGTGGCAGCCTGGTGGGGTGTGTGCCTGCTGCCAGCTCCCAGCCTCCCCTCCTGCCACCTGGCAGGCAGCAGGATTGATGGCAGGAGATTTGGAAGGCTCCAAATGTGGAGGTTCTGTCGCTGAGCCGCCCCCATCCATCAGGAGCTGTTCATTATGAAGCAGCACCCTGCACGCTGGGCTGATTTCACACCTTATCTGAACCCAGCAGCTGTGCCCTAAATCCTGGGCGCCGCCACTGTCTGCAGGAATTCGGCTGCCGGGGCTCGGAATGAGTGTGGGCATCGATCATCTCCCCACACCAAATGGCTTCGGTGGCGGCGCTTGGCAGCGCTCATCCGTCACCGGGGCCCTGGGCTGCCCGGCTCCGTACCCTCTCTGTCACTGTCACAGGACCCCTCGTTGCCAAAATGTCACCCAAAGGACAAGTGAGGCAGCTTGGCCTCTCCCTTCCACCCCGGCTGCTGGCGCTGCTGGTGGCGAGGGCACTGCTGGTGGCGAGGGCATCTTCTGCCGCCTTCGGCACAGCGGGCGCCAGCTCTGCTCCTGCTCCCTCCAGCCCCCACCACGGCCGGGTGCAGCCTCTGACCCCTTCCCCGGGCGCGGCAACCTCTCCCCTGGCGCTGTGGCTGTGCCAGCCGCTGTGGCCAGCCCCTGGCGCTGTGGCCAGCAGGCATCCCTGGCGAGGTGCCGCTGCCAGGCAGGTGAGGCTGGAGCTGTCGGCGTGATGAAGAGCCTCCCGCAGCACTGCAGATAAGCTACAAGCACAGGTCAGGCGAGGCCCGTGTAGCCCATCCATCAGGCGCGGCGGCTCCCGGCGCTCCCGGTGCCACCATCTGATGCGCGTTACCCAGCACAAATGTGTTCCTTCCCCCAAGGTTAAACGGATGAGCGAGGTTCAGGCGCTGACAGCTCCGCCCGCCCCGCACCGGCGATAAACGAGCTGCAGGAACCCGAGAAGGGGGAAAAGAGAAAAAAAGAAAAAAAAAGGTTTGTTTGCTGTCAAATGCTCCTTCGGATGGGGCTGGCATGAGCGTTGGTGGCAGCAAGGGATGGGCACGAGGGTGGGGATGTAGATCTGAGTGTGGCCACAAGGCAACCGGAGAGGGGCACCATGGTAGATGCTTCGGTGCCACCATGGTATCAGCGATGATGGATGGGTGAGAGCGAGGGCCTGGCACAACGCTGGGGCACCAAGCAGGTCTGGCATGCCGAGGCCAGGGAGGTTCGGTGTGATGCCAACAAGCCAGGATGCCTGCAGCACAGCTCCCATGAGCAGCCCCAGGAGCTGTGCCATCACGGTCTGGTCCTGCTCTGGCAGGGGGGTTGGACTCGATGATCTTCTCTGGGTCCCTTCCAACCCCTGACATCCTGCGAGCCGCAGCCAGGCAGAGGCCGATGCTGCCCCAACACATTCCCCACCTCATGATGCCCAGAGCCTGACGCTGCCAGGCTTTGGACACTGCCTGCAGCCACGGCAGGGCCATGGTGCCCGGGGTGTGCGCCCGCTGGGGGTCTGGCTGCCCACCGTGGCCCTGCCGTTGCCGCTGCCCTCACTCAATGTCACCCTCGGAGGCTGTCAGCGTGAGGAGCGCCGGCGGCGGGGAGCGATCTGCTGCCAGCGGCGCCGCCGCCCGCTGCTGATTTACGGCAGCGCCGCTAACGGAGCACAGATTTTTCTTAATCTAAATTGAAAACTACTCAAGTAGAAAAATAATTTCATTGCTTCATCTAGAAGGGGGGGGNAGGGGGGGTTAAGAGGAAGGGAAGAGCAGCGCCGGGGCAGGCAGATCCAGGGCAGCCCATGCCCTCTGTGTGCCCCATGGCACCCACACACCGACTGAGCAGCGCCTATACCACCAGCCCCTGCCACCTTGGGCACTTCCCGAGGTGGGGACAAGTGGCAGCTTTGCCAGCTCGGGTACTAAAACGCTGTTGCTGTGCCCCATGCTCAAGCCTGGCTTGTGCCTGGGGCAAGGTGTGTGGCAGGAGCTGTATCCCCACCCAAGGGGCATGAGGAAGGCCTTGGGGCATGGCCATGGGGATCCAGGACAGTGCCATGTCCTCGCAGTATCCTGGAGCAGCAGGGAGGTGGTGTGGAGCTGCAGTGCTTTGCTGTGCTGCTCACTGTGCATGGCAGAGCAGGGTGAGAAGTGTCTCAGGTGCACAAGTGCCTCTGATGCCAACGAAGCTTTGCTGGTGACAATACCAGCTGCTGCAATCCATGTGGCAATGCTGCATGCCCAGCCCTGCGGATGTGCCAGCAGGATGGGTCTGTGGATCCTCCTGGGGCTCCAGAGCAAGGACTTGAGTCAGCCCTGGGTTCAGCAAGGGGTGTCCCATAGCATGGCTGTGCTGGGCTCGTCCTGTGCAGGGTTAGAATCCACCCGTGTGCCATCACCCATGAGCTGGGACAGGACGTGAAGAGAGGGCACCCATCAGGGCTTGGCACAGCCTGGCCCCAGCCTTGTTCATCACCTGCGGATGCCAGCGCAGGGTGTGTGGGGGGGGACGTTCTGCTTCACAGAGAGGTTGGCATTTGGAGGATGAGTGAATTCTGGGGGCGTTTGCTGAGCAGGGCAATAATGTGCCTGGTGAGCTGCATCCTGAGGATGCTGCCAAATTAAAGATGATTTTTTTTTTTTTTTTTCCCCCTTTAATTTAAAAGTCACCGCTGGGAAATCTGGGCTGGCCGCAGCAGTGATTTCCCCCAGGCTGCCTTCCTGCACAAATCTTTAATTTTGATTGTCACACTTTGTGGAGTTTAACTCAGGGCAGCAGAGCCACAAATAAGATGCCACCTGGCACTGGGGCTCCAGCTGGGCCAGGGCACGGAGCGGTACTGGTGTGGGTGGGAAGGAGGGAGGAGGCTGCCCCCGGCCACAGCCACCCTGGTGGGGCTCACAGGCACCAGCTGCCTGCTGCCCTTGCTCCTCTCCCCTGTTCACCCTTCCCTCTGCTCACTCTGGCCCCTGGATGATTTCACAGAGCAGCTCCCTTCAATCAGCTGGGTCCTGGTGCCCACCTCCCACCAGCCAAACGACTTGGTGGGTTCAGGGAAACTCAGGGACCTTAATGCCACACCTGGCACATCCCAGCCCCTGTGGTGCTGCCTGGCACACTGGCACCCCAGAAACCACAAGAGGTGTTACAGCCCGGGTTTGGCCTGCCATGGGGCTGTGCCATGGGGCTGGAGTAGGCATCATGGCCAGTCCAAGGTGTGGGGCAGCTCCCAGGGCCACCCTGGTGTCTCCTGTGCCTTCAGCTTGGTGGAACTGCTGTGTGACCCCAAAGAGGCACTCTCCTCTCTCCTCTCTCCTCTCTCCTCTCTCCCCTCTCCCTCTCCCTCTCCTTTTCTCCAGCCGTGCTGGATGGAGGGAAGCTGCCGGCAGCTCCATCAGCAGTTGGGCATGAAGGGAGTGGAGGCAGGAGCCTCTCTTTCAGAAGAGCAGTGCTGGTGGGGAGCTCTTTTGCATTTCACCCCTCAGTAACTCCAGCACTTGTGGGTGCAATTAGCTGCAGGTCTGGTGTTGTGAAGCCAGTGGCAGGCAGAGACCTGAATGCTCCTTCCCGTGCCCGGCAGTCCCCCTGCCTGCGGTAATGCCCCAGCCATGCCAGAGGATTCCTGCTGGCTGCCTTAATGGGCCTTGACTGCATTAAACTCACATTTTTTTAACCCATCTGATGGCCCAGCCCTCCCCAGAGTGCTTGGGTGATGGATTTGGTGCTGGCTGTGGGCAAAGATGGCTACAGAATGGAGTGGGTGTTGGCACAGCAGGACGGCATCCACAGCAGAGCCAGGCCTGGATGGGTGCCGAGCTTGTCACCCCAACAAAGAGTTTGATCCAAATCTGCTCTCTGGAAGAGGAGACCAGGGAGTGGTTTACAAGCAAATCATCAGTGTGGCAGCACCAGCTGGACCAGGATACCTGGCACAGCCCCAGCAGCACCTCCCTGCCATGGCACAGGGGCTTGGCAGCTGACCCTTTTCTCCCAACGCGGGGCTGGGAGCGTGGCCATTGTCCCCTTTAAGCTTCATCCCCCTTTAATTGGAGAGCTGTGAGCCGTGGCTCCTGATTCCCGCAGCAATTTGCTCCGAGGTTTCTCCTATCCCCTCCATTATTCGCCCCGGTGGCCTCGGCTGTGCCAGCCAGCTGCCACCCGGGGGCACGGGCAGCCCTGGCACTGCCCGTTCCGAGTCTGCCTGCAGCCTCTGGCCAGCGAGGCTGAGCTGGGAGGGCAGGGGCTGTGCTGGGGGGAGACCGAGGTCGGCAAGGGCTGTGGGGGTGCCGCTGTCCCCCTCTCCATCCCGGTGGCACTGGGGGGGCCGCGCTGCTGCAGAGCCCCTGTCACCCACCCCACTGCTGCCAGGCAGCTGCGCGGCTGCAGCATCCCTGGCTTCGAGCATCCCTGGCTTCGCAGAGGCTTCATTGTAGATTCCAGCTGCAGCTTCTTCCCTTCGCCCCCTTTTAACGGGGCCGGGAGCGCCCGGAAACGCCGCAGCCCCCGAAAAGGGGCCAAGATCTGACAGCATTAACGAGCGGCTTCAATCAGGCTGTTTGCCTAATGGTTTGTCACAGCAGCCCACACCGCCCGGGCCCCCTCCCCCTCCTCCCAACCCCCTGAGGCATCATTTACATTTCTTAATAACCCCTCATTAATATTGATGGCGCGGGGCGGGCAGCGGCTGAGCGCGGCGCTAATTCAATTGCAGCAGCCTCGCCGTGTTCCGTTAATCACCGGGGGCCGGGGGAGGGTTGGGGGGTGCTCAGCACAATTATTTATTCGGAATTAGATCTTGGGGCATCGGGATTGAAACCTGAACTCGGAATAAAATTAAACTGGGATTCTCTTCCCGCTGCTCCCAGCCGGTGCTGAGCATCGCTCCCGGCCGCAGCCACAGCTGGGGGGTGGCCAAAGTGCCAGCTGGCAGTGCAAGGACGCGGGGTGCCAGTGTGGTTAGGGGGGAATAGGGTTGGGGAGGTCTGGTTTGGGCCGTCCAAGACATCCAGAGCGTTGGAGGTGTCCCTTGAGGGAGCAGGGGAAGGTGCTGCAGGTCCTACTACCCCACCAGGGCACACCTCAGCCCCGAGGGCACTGCCGATGCCAGTGTCTCTCGCAGGCTGGGACTTCAGCTGCTCTCACCACGCAGCAGAAGGCAGGGGGATGCCAATGCCCGACGCTGCTCGCCCCTCTCAGTGGTGTTTTCGTCGTTATCCTTTGGCAGGGTGGTACGGGGCGGTGGGCAGAGCCCTCAGGGTGAGCTCTTGTGCCCTCCCAGGAGGTAGCGGATCCTGGTTACCTCCTGAACGCTTCCCAGATTTCCGACTTCATTTTCCTGAGCGTCTTCCCTCGACCGTTTCCTGCCCCTCCGCCTCCTGAGCAGAAGCTGCAGGCAGGAGGTGCTTCGCTCGCTGCCTTCGGGCGCTTTTTCTCCAGCCTGATGATGATCCCAGTGCCTTTCCGCTCCGACACTGGCGCATTCCCCCCCTGCTTGCAGAACGATGCCACCCGCAGACCCTCAGCTGCCTGCCCCACACCACAGCCACAGCATCTCCTGATCCCATTACCGTAGGTCCTGCTCGTTCCTGGGGCTGTCGATGCCCCACCCCCGGAACATGCCCGCTCAGGTTGTTCGGGGCTCTGAGCGACCTGCTCTAGCTGCAGAGGTCTGTCTCGCCGATAGCCGCGGGCTGGGTAAGCCTTAGAGGTCCTTTTCCCATCCAAACCAGTCCAAGGCTCACTGATCAACTGCCCTGAGATGGGGCTAAGAGGGGTTCAAGCTGCTGCTAGGGAGGGAACGAGGAAAATACAGTTTTAGGGAGGTAACATCACTCAGTGGGTGCAAAGGTGAGGGGAGGGGTTGAGGAGAAACCTCAGGGCAGGAGGTTGTGGTGCCCAGCGTTTGCCTGCAGACAGGAGGTCAGCTCTGCTCTGGCGTTCCACAGCTGCTCACTGATTCCCCAGGCTGCTCAGGTCCCCCCCTCATCAGGCTGTGTCATGCTCCCCAGCCCATGCCCCTGCTCCTCCTTGGCCTTCCAGTATCTGGAGGGGGCCTACAGAAAAGCTGGGGAGGGACTTTGTAGGCTATCAGGGAGTGACAGGACTGGGGGGAATGGAGCAAAGCTGGAGGTGGGGAGATTCAGACTGGAGGTGAAGAGGAAGTTCCTGAGCATGAGAGTGGTGAGAGGCTGGAATGGGTTGCCCCTGCAGGGAGGTGTTTGGGGCCAGATCCCTGGAGGTGTTTTTGGCCAGGCTGGCAGAGGCTGTGGGCAGCCTGCTCTAGGGTAGGGTGTCCCTGGGCATGGCAGGGGGGTTGG
>VWZI01020016.1:1989586-2031218 GCA_013396835.1 Psilopogon haemacephalus
TTTTTTACCCCCTCTGTTTTCTTCTTCTCAGGGTTCCCCTTCCTCCTTTTGTTTTTCCTCTTGAGGTTCCCCTTTTCTTCTTTTTCTTCCTCCCGGGTTTCCCCCTTCCTCTTTGTTTGTTTTTTCCCCATTTCTTCCCTTTACTCCCTCTTTCTCCAACCCCACCAACATTCCTTAGCTGGGACCCACTCTGGAAATCTCTCTGCACTCAGTGCCTGTTCACAGCTCCCTCTGGTGCACTGGCAACAGGCACCCTGCAAAAGCAGTTTGTGCCTACCGTGGTTTCATTGCTTGCTGCTCTGCCAGGCACCACAGGCTTTGTGCACTCTCTGCATGGCTTTCAAAGCTGCTGCTGAGCTTCTGATTTGCAGAGAAAGTGCAAACTGAGGCAGGGGGTTTGCCTGGGGGGGTGTGTGTGCAGAGAGGGCTGCAGCCCTGCCTGTCCTCCCAGCCATCAGAACCGAGTCCTGGGGTCGCAGCTGCTGTCAGAGGCTTGGCAGTGGTTCTGCTGTGAGCTCTTTGTAATTGCTTTGCCACTCAGCTGTCAGCTGGTGGGGGAGAAGCTGGGGCCATGCATTGCAGTGTGGGGGAAAAGTCTCTTTCTTGTTCTCAAAGTGCTGAAGTGTCTCAGCTCCCTGCTAGCAGAACGCGAGGGCAGCAGCAGCAGCAGCACCTCTGTGCTCTGCTGCTGATGGACAGGAGGGGAAATGCTGTTAGAGGGCAGCATCCAGAGTTGAAGTAAATGGATGCAGCTCCAGGTTTCTAATGACTTTTTGTTAAAACAAACGGGGGGAGAAAAAATATTTTAAAAGGAGTTCTTCAAGGAGAGGGCTGAACAAATGGCCCTTCAGATGGGCTTGAAGTGGAGTGTCTGGAGGGACTAATGCAAGGAGACAAAAGCAGTGTCCATGGGGAGCAGAGCAGCTGCTGAATGATTCATGCAGCTTTGCACAAAGCAGGTGAAGGAAAGGTGATCACCAGCAGGGTTTGATTAATGGGAGGCAGGAAAGCTTCACATGATACTTTGCTTTTCTAGCTCTGGAGTTAGGTAGGGTAAGTGATACTCTGGCTGCAAGCCTCTAAAGCAGCTCCCCCAGACTGTGCCAGAAGAGCTCCTCTGGAGCTCCTTGCTGTGAACTCAGCAGTCTAGCTCAGTTGGCTTCCCAGCCTGCAGGCAGAGCCTCCCTCAGCCTTCTCCTCATGGTTGATCACACTCTGTGCCCTCAGCCTTACCTCCTGCATCCTCTGTGTGCCCCTCACCCTTCCCTGACTGCATCCTCAGTGGTCCTCTGCTCTCCTGAAGCCAGGATGTCAGGACCTGTCACTTGCTGGGAGAGCTCACAGCTGAACCCAATCTCCTCTGCTGCCTGCTGAGTGCCTGCAGTGGGCAGGAATTGCTCCTGCTGCCAGCACAGTGTGATGTGAGGTGCTTTGTCCTTAACCCCCAGCACATGTCTCCATCGCTGTGGTGGACTTGCTCCAGGAGCTGACTGATATTGATACTCTCCATGAGAGTGAAGAAGGAGCTGAGGTCCTCATAGATGCTCTGGTAAGTGGTGAGCTCCAGGGCAGCTCAGTGTCTGTGTGACCCTTGTCTCTCCCAGCCCCACAGCATCCTCCTCCTTCCCACGAGGAAGGCAGCTGGCCTGGGGGCACCTCTGCTGCCTGAAATGCTGCCTGGAGGGCTGCAGTGGGGTGGGTTTGGGTGGAATGTCAGAGTTTGGGGAGTAATTTCTCCTTGCACCTCCTCTGCCACTCGTTCTGGAAGGAACAAGCTCACACTGTAAAAGTTGCTTAGGCTGGGAGATTTTTTAAAAAAATTTATTTATTTTTTTTTCCCCTGCAGGGAGGGAGAATGCAGCAATGTTTGTGCCTTGGCCTGTGGAAGTCAGGAGCTTGGTGTGCATTTTTCTCCCTCCCTGCAGAGAAAGGTGACCTCTGCTCACCCCTAAGAAATTGAGGTTTGTGGCAGGGCTCAGATTGGTATCTGGAGGACAGCAGGGTCACTGTGATCTCAGTCTAGCCACAAAGCCCAGACCTCTTCTGCTCACTAACTCCTGTTTAAGACCCAAAATCTAGGCTAGAGCTGGGGCTCTGCTGCTGCAGTGAGGCTGTGAGTTCATAGACTCATGGAATAGGTTGCGTTGGAAGGGACCTTAAAAATCAGCCAGTTCCAACCCCTTGTCATGGGCAGGGACAGCTCCCACCAGCCCAGGTTGCTCAAGGCCTCATCCAGCCTGGCTGTGAACACCTCTAGGGAGACGACAGCCACAATCCCCCTGGGCAGCCTGTGCCAGTCTCTCCCCACCCTCACTGCAAAGAATTCCTTCCTCATCTCCACTCTCACTGTCCCCTCTCCCAGCTCAAAGCCACTGTCCCTCCTCCTGGAACTCCCAGCCCTTGTCACAATTCCCTCCTCAGCTCTCCTGGAGCACCTTCAGTACTGGAAGGCTGCCCTGAGGTCTCCCTGGAGCCTTCTCTTCTCCAGTCTGCACAGCCCCAATCCCAGCCTTTCCCCACAGAGGAGGTTCTGCAGGCTGTGTTCACCTTCATGGCCTCCTTTGGACCCTCTCCAGCAGCTCCAGGTCCTGGTGCTGTGGTCCCAGAGCTGGAGGCAGTGCTGCAGGTGAGGTCTGAGCAGAGCAGAGGGGCAGAATCCCCTCCCTGTGCTGCTGCTCCCTGCTCTGCCTGCAGCCAGCACTCAGCTGCCTCTGGGCTGTGGCCAGTGCTGGCTCCTGGGCAGTTTGTCACCAACTGGCAGCCCCAAGGTCTTCTCCTCAGGGCTGCTTTCAGCCACTCCTCACCCAGCCTGGGTTTGTGCTTCTTAAAAAGAAGAGTGGGGAGGATTTGGGTTGACAGAGTTCAGGTTTTATGGCTGGAGAAAGGTTTGGATGTGATGCTCATGTGTGGCACAGAGATGAGACAACTCCAGGAGATGACCTGAATGCAGCAGAAGGTGCCTGGCTGTGTGCTGCCCACCCAGGTCATTCTGCAGTGCCTCTCCAAGCACCTGGTGGTTGAGCCTCCTGCTCCTCAGCTGTGGGAGGGCGCAGTGACCTGAGCAGGAGCCCTGCAGGGATGTGCAGCTCAGCTTGAGGCTCACACTTCTGACCTACCTTGGGGCATCTTCTGCTGGAGAATCACTGCCGTTGGGCTGCCTCTTGTTTCCTAACTATTATGTTGCAACTGAAGGACAGGGAAACGGAGTTATCTTTTGTGTGCTTTGTTTGCCTGCTCTGTTTCCTCCCTCCGTCCTTGTCCAGTCACTATAGTGGAGCCTTCCAAAGGTTAATGACAGTGGCCCCAAGCAGATTGCCTCTGGCTGGCCTCGGGGCTGTGCTTAATTAGTGTGATGTGGGGATGAATGGGATAGGAGAGAGGAGCTGCAGGAGGAGCTGTTCCCTGTGCCCTGCGCTGAGAGGTTGTAAATCAAGCCAAGTTCTTCCTCCGCTTTCCTTGTCAGCAGCTGCTGATAACAGCCAAGGTCCGGAGGTGCTGTTGTCCTCCTGGAAAGAAAGAGGTCAGGCACAGCTTGGGAGCAGAGTCTGGGTCTCTGCTCTTCAGATTGCTTTCTTTCAGGCAAAGCAGGTATGGAGCAGGCTGCCCATGGGCACTGCTAAGCCACAGCAGCTGCTCCCTGTGAGCCCGCAGCCACTCACCAGCGTTTGAACTGGAGGTGGTTTTGTTGTCTGCCTTTGTAGTGGAAGAGTGGCCAAAGGCAGGCTGGACTCTGGCCAGCAGCAAGCTTCCAGAGCATATTTCTTGTGTCAGCTTTGTGGTGAGGAGCTTGACCTGCAGAGCTGGGGTCCTGCTGTCACTTGTCTGAGCCTCCTCAGCTTTGCTGGAGTCGGCTCCGTCCCTTCCTCGTGTTCCAGGACCGAAGTGCAAGGCTCCAGCTGCTCAGCCTCCAGCTTTTGGATCCGAAGCTGGCTGTGAGTGTTCCTGCAGGCTTTTTGTGCCTGCTGAGAGTGGAAGAGAGAACAGAAGTGAGGCAGCTGAAGGTGGTGCTGCCTGCAGAGCTCGCAGCCAGCCCCCGCGCGCTGCCTGCCGCTGCCGACTTGGCGGGGATCAGAAATCAATCAGGCAGCTTCGAGAAACGAGGCTGTGACAAGGTGCTTGCTTCCCTCCAGATGTTTTCCTCTTTAATCTGAAACACCGAAGTAGTTTTTAATTAATGAGGACAACCACAGAGGCAGATTTACTTGGTGATTCCCTCAGCTTCCTCTGAAGGCTGAGAGCGAGGCTGTTAATGGCTGCTGATGGCTGCTGGCAGGAGCTTTCAGCAGGCCTGATCTGAGTTTTGGTATTTATTAACTCTCCCTGCCCTTGCTCCTTCCTCTTGCCTTTCCTGGTGGCTTTTCTGATCTTCTTCTCTTTCCCATCCCTTGGGTGTGCTGTAGGTGGAGGGGCAGGTTGTGGCCTTGCTGGTGCAGAATCTCGAGCGCCTGGACGAAAGCGTGAAGGAGGAAGCTGATGGTGTCCACAACACCCTGGGTGAGTGCCTGCCTCTCACTTCTTCCCCTGCTCTGTACAGGGACCCCCCCATGATGGACCTGATGGAGAGGGTCTAGAGGAGGCCACCAGAATGCTCAGAGGGCAGGAGCACCTCTGCTGTGAGGACAGGCTGAAGGAGATAAGGGAGTGCAGCCTGGAGAAAAGAAGGCTCCAGACAGAGCTCAGAGCAGCTGCCAGGACCTGAAGGGGCTCCAAGCAGGCTGCAGAGGGACTGCTCCCAAAGGCCTGCAGGGACAGGACAAGGGCAATGGTTTGAAATGAGAGCAGAGAAGCTTGAGATTGGAGGGGAGGAACAAGTTCTGCAGCAGGAGGCTGCTGGAACACCGCAAGAGGTTGCCCAAGGAAGGCAGATCCTTCAAGAGCAGCAGTGCAGCATTAGGAGGGACCTGGCAAAACAACATGGGCCCAGGCCTGAGCTGAGCTGCAGATGAGGCAAAGAGGTCCTGGTTTGTGTCTCTCTCCACAGCGATCGTGGAGAACATGGCAGAGTTCAGACCAGAGATGTGCACGGAGGCAGCGCAGCAGGGCCTGATGCAGTGGCTGCTCAAGAGGCTCAAGGTGAGCTCCTTTTAGTCTGGAGAGGAGAAGACTGAGAGGGGACCCAATAAATGTTTATCAATATCTGAGGGCTGGGGGTCAGGAGAGGGGTGACAGGCTCTGCTCACTGCTCCCTGGGCTAGGCCAAGGAGCAATGGATGGAAGCTGCAGCACAGGAGGTTGCAGCTCAACACAAGAGGCAACTTCTTGCCTGGGTGGGTCCCAGAGCAGTGGCACAGGCTGCCCAGAGAGGTTGTGGAGTCTCCTTGTCTGGAGCCTTTGCAGACTCTGTCTGGATGTGTTGCTGTGTGCCCTGAGCTAGATTGTCTGCTCCTGCTCTGGCAAGGGGAGTTGGACTCGATGATGTCTTTTGGTCCCTTCCAACCCCTGACATCCTGTGCTCCTTTCCCTGCTGTCCTCACAGGCTGAGAGCCTGTCATTGGCAGCCCTTGGGCTGGCATCTCTCACCCTGGCAGCTGTGGCTGGGATTTAAGCAGGGGCTCAGCATCTGGGCAGAGGTTTGTGCTGCTGTGCATGAGGTTTCAAACCAGGCTGTGTCCGGGAGCAGGTGAGGACAGCTGGCACATGGCACTGAGGGGCAGCTCCTGTTGCTGGCTGCACCCAAGGCTCTGCATCTGTGCTCTGGCTCTTGGAGCAGCCTGGAAAGCTCAGGTGGAGAGCTGCTTAGCTGCCTTCTCCCAGCACTGCAGGGGCTGAAGGTGCTGGGTGCAGCCTTGAGCCATCTCCTGCCTTCTGCCTGGGCACAGCAGCCACTGTGGGAGCGTTCCCTGGTCTCTGCCCACATCTCCAGGGTGCCTGGGAACAGTTAGGAGTGAAAAGCTTTATTTAAAGTCAACACTTGGTGGCCTTTGGGATCTTCCTGCTCCTCAAATTGCTGTGCTGCCTGGTGCTGTGACCTTTCCTTCAGCAGCAGGTCGAGGATAATTGGCCTGCAGGCAGCTGTGCTCCGGCGGGCTGCGGGGAGCTGCCGAGCTGCCTGGGGACAAACCCTGGGTGACAAATGGTGTGGGTCACACCTGCCTGCCTGCTCTGCTGCTTCCCTTCTCCAGCAGTGCAACACAAACAGCTGCTGAGTGATGGTTGCAATGGCTTCTGTTTATTAGGAATTCCTTCCCTGGCCCACTTTGTGCTGGGTTATATTTAGTCTGTTTCTGTTTCAGAGGCAGCTTTGGCAGCATGCAAAAACATCAGGTCCACTTCAGAGGCCCTCTCCAGGGAATGAGTTTTGTTGGTTGTTGTTTTTTTTTCTTCTCCTTCAAACTCAGCATTTTGGTTTGCTGTGTTTTTTTTTTGTTGTTGTTTTTTGGTTTGTTTTTTTTTTAACCTAATTGAGCATGGAGGGAAGGAGGGTAGGAAATGGAAGTTCTGGGACTCTTCAGGCTAAACCCATCCCATGTTCTTCTGACTGAGACGTTGTGATCCTCACAGAGCTCACAGGAAAGGTTGGGAGCTGAGCTGTTGGGGAGAAGGGTAGGAAGAAGAGACCTCAGAGCTGCCTGAAAGGATCCTGCAGGAAGAGAAAGGCTTTTCAGCTGGGTGCCTGGAGCCAGGCCAAAAGGGAATGTTTTGGAGCTGAGGCAGAAGTTCTTCAGTTTGAGGGTGGTGAGAGTCTGGCACAGGCTTCCCAGGAAGGCTGTGGCTGCCTCCTTGCTGGGAGTGTTGAAGGCCAGGCTGGATGAGGCCTTGAGCAGCTGAGTCTAGCTGAGAGATGGTCCTGGGCATGATGAGGAGGTTGGAGGAGCTGAGCTCTGAGCTCCCTTCCAACCTGAGGCACTCTGTGCCCTGGAGAAATCAGCTTGCCCATGACTCTGATGGGTTTCTTGTTCCTTCTTCCCCACAGGCTAAGATGCCTTTTGATGCCAACAAACTCTACTGCAGTGAGGTGTTGGCCATCCTGCTGCAGAACAACGATGGTGAGACCTGCCCCTGGGGCCCACATCCTGCTGGGGCAGCACCTTGGGCATCTTGCAGCTCCCAGCAGTACCCCTCTGTCCCCTGCTCCCTGCCCTCTGCCCCTGCTCTCTCCTGCCCTGCCCCTGTGCTTCTCTGCAGCTGTATTGATTTTGCTGGCTGCTGGATCAGTAACAACTGACACTTGCCTTCATTTTTCTCTCTCTTTTTCCCTCTCCCACCTCTGTCTAGACAACAGAGAGCTGTTGGGGGAGCTGGACGGGATTGATGTGCTGCTGCAGCAGCTGTCGGTGAGTACCAGCCCCCTGCTGGAGGGCTGCAGGGGGCAGCTG
Organism: Psilopogon haemacephalus; assembly: GCA_013396835.1. Taxonomy (NCBI): domain Eukaryota; kingdom Metazoa; phylum Chordata; class Aves; order Piciformes; family Megalaimidae; genus Psilopogon; species Psilopogon haemacephalus. The sequence continues at coordinate 1,996,903 of VWZI01020016.1, forward strand.
GGGGTGCAGGGCTGGCCCAGAAGCCTGCAAGAGCACAGCTGAGCTTTGTGTTGAGTGTGGCACAGCCCCCGAGTGACTTCCAGGCCTGTGTGTTAGGCTTGGTGAGTTGGGGTGAGCCCTGGTTTGGAGATGTTACCACTGAGGCACACAGAAGTTAGGTTATCATGGAATAGAATCCTGGAGTGGGCTGGATTGCAGTCAGCAGGGACATCCTCCCCTGCAGCAGCTTGCTCACAGCCTTCTCCAGCCTCACCTTGAACAGCTCCAGCCATGAGGCCTCAGCTCCCTCCCTGGGCAACCTGCTGCAGTGTTCCAGCAGCCTCCTGCTGCAGAATTTGTTCCTCCCCTCCAATCTCAAGCTTCTCTGCTCTCATTTCAAACCATTGTCCTCGTCCTGTCCCTGCAGGCCTTTGGGAGCAGTCCCTCTGCAGCCTGCTTGGAGCCCCTTCAGGCCCTGGCAGCTGTTCTGAGCTCTGCCTGGAGCCTTCTCTTCTGCAGGCTGCACACCCCCAGCTCCCTCAGCCTGTCTCCATAGCAGAGCTGCTCTGTGGTCATTGTGTGGCAAGTTGGAGCTAGGCAGGGTTGGAGTTTGGTTATCTCCAGCATTCTGCACTGCAGGCACTGGGCTGCAGTGTCCCTGTGAGCTGGAGCTGAGTCCCTCACTCACTGGAGTCACTTGAGGCAGTGCTGCTTGCAGCAGCCTCTGCTGGGTGCTGCTGAGGAGCTCTTTGCCAACACACTTGTGAGGATCTGGCCCTGTGTGGTCACTCCTTGGGCTGCTGCTGAACATTTTGTGGTGTGGAGGAGGAGCAGGGGCAGCAGTGCCAGCAGAGCTGTGTGGTGCAGTGCCCTGTGCCCCGGCTGCTGGTGCCTGGCAGGTGCTGGAGAGCTGTGGTGTGAGAGGTTCCCTGTGCCCTGCAGCTCTGAGGAGGGTTTTGCTCTTCTGTCTTGCAGGTGTTTAAACGCCACAACCCCAGCACAGCAGAGGAGCAGGAGATGATGGAGAACCTCTTTGACTCCCTTTGCTCCTGCCTGATGCTGAGCTCCAACCGGGATCGCTTCCTGAAGGGCGAGGGCCTGCAGCTGATGAACCTGATGCTGAGGTACCAGAGAGCTCTGCTGCTCTGCCTGCCTGCTCCTCCTGTCCCCACACCTGGCAGAGCTGTCCAGAGCAGCTCTGGTAGCAACTCTGGCTGCCCTCTGCCTCTTTTTTCCCCTCATGTGAGCTGGACCTTCTCAGACACTTGAGCCCCACTCTGCCTCCTGCTTAGCTCCCTGCGCTCCGAGGTTCCTGCAGCAGCTGCTGGCAAGTCCCAGTGCAGGTCTGTGTGGCAAATCCTCTCAGGATTTCAGAGACCTCTGTGAGGACTTTCTGGATGCCTCTAGGGAGGAGTTTTCCTTCTTCTCCCTTGCTCACTGCTGTGCATGCCCTGAGCTGCTGAGGTCCTGTGGCTGTTGGCTCAAAAATGCTCTTTGTGGAATGGGCACCCAGGAGTGTGTGCTTTGGGGTTTGTCCAGTGGGGACTCTCCGTGGCTCCTCTGCTCTCTCCTGGCATCCTGCCTGGCTCTGCAGGCACAGTTGTGGGCACAGTGGGGCTCTGGCTGGCTCCCTGGTGCCAGGCTCTGCCTGGTGCCTGGTTGGCAAACATCAGCAGTGCTCCCATGGCTCCCAGCTGGGGCTGTGCAGCAGCAGGGAGCTGCATACAGAGCCAGGCAGGGATTATTCAAATGGAGCTTTCTGGAGGCTGAGGAGAGCAAAGCTCCAGAACTAAGAGGCAGGAGGAAGCCTTCCCAATGCCTCCAGCACTGAGCTGGCGTTGCAGAGCTGATGCCTGGAGCTGTGCCACGGGGCTGGCACTCAGCTGCTTGCATTTTGAACAGCTTTGCCCCAGTTTTGGATTCTGCTCTTTACCACTCTGCACCAGCAGCCCAGCTGGGAAACTGGGACAAGAGGAAGATTTTGTGGTCCCCCTGTAGTGGTTGTGACAGGGTTAGGAGGGACACAGCCTGCCCTAAGTGCCAGCAGTGGCAGCATCTGATAGAAGGAGTTTCCAAAACCTCAGTCTTTGGCCACTGAGGAACCTTCCAGCTCTTCATTGCAGTGACAAAGCTGGACAGAGAGAGTCACCTTCTTGCTTCTAGTGATGTCTTCAGGCCAGAGTGGAAGGTGGAAGAATTTTTTCCCTGTGAGGGTGACAGAACCCTGGAACAGGCTGCCCGGGGGGGTTGTGGAGTCTCCCTCTCTGGAGATATTCAGAACTCACCTGGATGTGTTCCTGTGTGATCTGGTACAGGAGATCCTGCTCTGCAGAGGGGGTTGGACTGGATGAGTTTTGGAGGTCCCTTCCAGCCTCTGACATTCTGTGGTTCTGTGTGGGGCTGCTGCTGGTTGCTGTTTCTCCTCCTGCAGAGCTGTCAGCTGCTTTCCTGAGTGCTTCACACTGCTGCTCCCTTCCCTCCTCCATCCCATTTCCCCTTTGTGTTCCTGACGAGGGAAGGGTCAGATTGTGGCAGGGCTGATCCTGTGGCACCTGAAGCAGGTGAGGTCAGTGATGCTCTGTACACCTTTGAAGGTGCTTCTGTGCTTCAGCCTGGCTGGGTCAGAGCCTGCACTGTCCTCAGCAGGCTTTGGCTGTGTGGTGGCTCCTGGGGAGTGCTGTAAGCTGCTCCTGGGAGGTGTCACACAGCTGCCTGTGGTGGTGAAAGAGTTAAGCTGGCCCCTCAGAGCTGCAGACAAGTGCTGCTTCTGTGCTCTGCTGCCTCTTGGCACCTCTTGAAATCCACCTTGCAGGGCTCTATGCTTTGATGCTTTGTCAGCAGTAAGGGAGTGAGTGAGGTTGGAGTGTGGAGCTGTGGGGAGGGACAGGAGGTGGTTAGGGTGGCAGCACTGCTGTCTGGTGGTGGAACTGGGCAAGGGGCACTGGCAGAAGCTGCCTGCCCTGGGGAGAGGGGAGATGTGCCTGCTCAGCTGCTGCTGGGCTCTCCTTGGCACAGCAGGTCGTGGTGTGGCTGAAGGTAGAAAGCTCTGCTGGATGAAGTAGTGAGGAAAGCAGAGCAGCTTTCTGCAGCTTTCAAACCACCCAAATGTCTGCGAGCTGGGAGGGGTCAGTTGCCCATGACCATAGGGGGAGGTTCAGGCTGGATGTTAGGAAGAAGTTCTGCACAGAGAAAGTGATTTGCATTGGAATGGGCTGCCCAGGGAGGTGGTGGAGTCCCCATCCCTGGAGGTGTTCAAGCAAAGCCTGGATGGGCACTGAGTGCCATGGGGTAGAGCTGGGGGGTAGGTTGGACTGGATGAGCTTGGAGGTCTCTTCCAACCTGGCTCATTCCATTCCATTCATTGGTGTTGCACAGGCAGGGAGGGAGCTGGGCTGGCTGTGCCCTGGAGAGCTGCAGAAGGACACTGCTGGGTCTTCCTGAGCCCTTCCTGCCAGAGCCCCCAGGGCACAGGTGCTGGGCAGTGGTGTTTGACCACCTCACCCACAGCCACGCTGCAGATTTTTCTCTCCTGTTGCTGCTTGCTGCAGGGGGGGGTGGGGCAGAGATGTGTTATTGTTTGGCTTGACTTTGAGGCACTTAATCATTGTGCCATGGCCTGTGCAGGTGGAAGGGCAAGGAAGCAAAGTTGGCAGAGTATTGACACGGGGTGAGATAGATAAGCTGGGGGAGGATGAAGATATCAGGCTGGAACCTGCCGCGGGTGTCTCAGAGGACAGCGTTTGGTGTCTGCTGCTGCCCAATACATCTGCCTGAGCTCCTCTGTCAGAGCTGCAGAGGAGGGAGGAGGCTCTCAGCTGAGTGCTTGACGTGCTGGAGAGATTCCTGCAGGCAGCAGTGAGCTCCAGGACTGCTGCCTGGAGTGCTGAGCCCTGCAAGCTGTGCCCAGCAGGGCACTGCCGCCCCTGGGGAGCTGCTGCTGGTGTGTGGGGAGGGAGACCCTGGGGAGCAGGGTCCTGGACTTGGTGTCGTGGCCTCAGACTGGTCACTGGGATGGAGCTTCATGAGCAGGGAGGTGAGCAGAGGGGGCTGGGAGGAGACCAGAGTGAGGAGAACAGAGCCTGTGGGTGCAGAGCTGAGCTCTGTGGTGCAGCTTTGTGCCGTGGTTTGCTTTACAGCCCTGCAGCAGGGCAGGCTCTGGGGCTTCCTGGGGCAGCTCTACCAGCACTCAGCAGGGAGGACTTTAGAAATGCCACCTAGAATGCAGTGCCTTGGGTTCAGCAGGTGTGAGCAGGCAGGCCCTCAGCCTGCCTCAGTGACCCAGCTGCAGTTTGCCTTCCAGAGCATAGAGAGAGGAAGCTGTGCCCAGGCTGCCAGCTGCACCCTGACAGCAGAGTGAGTGCTGCTGCTGCACAGCTCTGGCAGGCTTTGGCTCTCGGGGGATGTGTCAGGGAGATTCTCTCTTGCATGGCAGAGGTGACATGTGGCTTCCTCTGCCATCAGAGGAGGTGTGAGCCTACAGACAGGCACGGCAAAGGCAGCCTTGGGCAGCTCCAGCTCCTCACAGCCTTTCTTGTGACCCTCAGCAAGGCTTTGTTGCTCTGAGATGAAACTGAGCTGAGAATGCCTGAGCTCCAGCCTGGAAAAGAGAAAGCTTCCAGGAGACCTCATAGTAGCCTTCCAATATCTGACAGGGGCCTGTAGGAGGGCTGGAGAGGGACTATTGACAAGGGCTTGTCATGATAGGAGGAGGAGGAATGGGTTTGAACTGGCAGAGGGGAGAGTGAAACTGGATGTTAGGAGGAAGTTGTTTGCAGTGAGGGTGGTGAGACACTGGCACAGGTTGCCCAGGGAGGTTGTGGCTGCTCCTTGCCTGGAGGTCACACAAGATCCCAGGATGTTAGGGGTTGGAAGGGACTCAAGGAGATCATCGAGTCCAACCCCCATGGTGTTCATGGCCAGGTTGGATGAGGCCTTGAGTGTCCTTTTCTGGTGGGAGGTGTCCCTGCCTATGGCACAGGGTGGTTGGAACTGGGTGAGCTTTGAGCTCCCTTCCAACCTGAACCATTCTATGATAATGCACAGCTCTGTCCAGCTCCCCACAGCTTTCTCAGGGTGCTCTCTTGGTGCTGGTGGGTGGGAAGCCAACAGTGTGAGCTTGCAGGCCAGAAGGCCAGGAGCAGCCTGGGCTGCATCAGAAGCAGCATGGCCCGAGATGGGGAGAGGGGATCCTGCCCCTCTGCTCTGCTGAGACCTCACCTCTAGTGGAGGATGTCCCTGCTGACTGCTCTGGGAGCCCTTTGGAGGTCTCTTCCAACCCAGCTCACTTGAGGATCCTAGAAATGAACCCCTAGCCTGAAGGGACCGTGCCCAGCGTGGCTGTGGCTGCTTCCAGTGGGCATGAAGCAGCTGCTGAAGGCACCAGGAGCAGCTGGGATGGGTCACAGCAGCTGGGATGGGGCACAGCAGCTGGGATGGGGCACAGCAGCTGGGATGGGTCACAGCAGCTGGGATGGGGCACAGCAGCCACATGCTCCCCAGGAGAGAGGAGCAGGGCAGCAGGGGGGGGTGTGGTGTGTGTGGCTCAGCACCCCAAGCTCTGCTGTGAGCTGAGAGTGAAGCAGTTGTGCAGGCAGGCAAGGTTGAGGGATGCTTCCAGGGGCAGTAATTGCATATTGATCAGCATTTAGGGAGGTTGCCCAGAGCTGATCTCTGGAATATTCATTGGGTTTAAGTTCAGGCTCTCAGAGATCAATAGCTGCCTGGCTGGGCTGTCTGCAGTTGATTTTATTTGAAATATTTATCCAGCTGGAGGGCAGGCAGTTTATCTCAGCCTCATCTCTCCCTGCACACCGAGGGAACTTTTTAGCTGAGCACTAATTCAGACACAGCCACGTGAGTGTCCCTGGCAGGCACTGACCTCACAGGCTCTGAATCACAGCTGTCCTGGCTGCCCACTGCTGCCTCCTTGCAGCTGAGGGAACTCTTGGGGCATTTCTGCAGCACTGTGTGCAGTTCTGGAGCCCCCAACACAAGCAGGACATGGAAGTGTTGGAGCTAATCCAGAGGAGGCCACCAAGGTGCTGAGAGGGCTACAGCAGCTCTGCTGGGAGGACAGGCTGAGAGAGTTGGGGCTCTGCAGCCTGCAGAAGAGAAGGCTGCCAGGAGACCTTGGAGTGGCCTTGCAGGATCTGAAGGGGCTACAGGAAGGCTGGGGAGGGACTATTGCCAAGGGCTGGTAATGACAGGACAAGGAGGAATGGGTTTGAAGTGGCAGAGGGGAGATTGAAAGTGGATGTTAGGAGGAAGTTGTTTGCAGTGAGGGTGGTGAGACAGTGGCACAGGTTGTCCAGGGAGGTTGTGAAGCACAGAATGTGACCTTTGATCACATTCTGACCTTTGATCACATTCAAGGGAGCCTTGAACCTCCCTGGAGATGTTCAAGGCTAGGTCGGATGAGTCCTTGAGCGACCTGTTCCAGTGGGAGGTGTCCCTGCCTGTGGCACAGGGAGGCTGAAACTTGATCAGCTTTGAGCTCCCTTCCAACCTAAACTATTCTATGAAAGGAGAGGTGCAAGCATCATCTGGACTGTCCCCAGCAGCCCCACACAGCCTCTCCCTGTCCAAAGCAGAAGCCAAAGCAGACCAAGAGCAGCTCTGAGCAAGCTGCTCAGGGGGAGGATGTCCCTGCTGGCTGCAGGGGGTTCTGGACTGGGTGACCTTTAGAGGTTCTTTCCAACCCAAACCCTTCTGGGTAAGTGCTGCCTGCAGTGAGTCCATTTCATGAAGCAGGAGGTGTAGGAGAGAGGCTCCCTGGGCTGCCATGGGCTGCAGCAGGACAACAAAACAGAAGGCTCTGAATAACCATGGAATGGTTTGGGTTGCTCAGCTTGCTCAGAGCCTTGTCCAGCATCACCTTGAATAGCTCCAGGGATGGTTCCAGGTTTCTCTTGAGAGGTCCAGGAGCTTTTTGGAGGCTGTTTTCAGACCCCTCTGCCTGTTCCTGCTGTGAGCTGATTCTGATCTCGCTTCAGGATCCATCTGCAGCTTTCCAGCCCTGAGCTCTGGAGCTGAGCTTCTCCTTCCTAGAGCTGACCCCCCCCAGGCCCTGCTCCTTCAATTACCTGAACTAATTCATTAATTGAATTGCTGCTGGATCTAAATAATCCTCTTTCTGCTTTGCCACCCTTTGCCTTTTGTGCCCAGCCCAGTCCCTTCCTGCTGCTTTGTGCTGAGGTGGTGAAGAAATAACTTCTGCAACAGCCAAGCAATAAGAGAATGAAACCATAACAATAAAATGCATGAAATGAAATAAAAAGAGAATAAAACTAAATAAAAGACATTAAAAAGAAATAACCAAGAGACAATTGCCAGCCCCAGCTCTTGAAAAAGAGTATTTGTTGATGTAATTTTGGGGCTTCTGGAAGAAAATCTTGCTCGGAGCTTGTGCTCAGGCTCTTGGCACTTTTGTTGTTGTTGTGTTGATAGAATCCTGGAATGGGTTGGGCTGGAAAGGACCTCCAAAGGCCTCCCCCAGTGCCACCCCCCTGCAGTCAGCAGGAACATCCTCCCCTACAGCAGCTTGCTCACAGCCTTCTCCAGCCTCACCTCCAGCCATGAGGGCTCAGCTGCCTCCCTGGGCAACCTGCTGCAGTGTTCCAGCAGCCTCCTGCTGCAGAACTTTTTCCTCCCCTCCAATCTCAAGCTGCTCTGCTCTCATTTCAAACCATTGTCCTCATCCTGTCCCTGCAGACCTTTGGGAGCAGTCCCTCTGCAGCCTGCTTGGAGCCCCTTCAGGTCCTGGCAGCTGCTTTGAGCTCTGCCTGGAGCCTTCTCTTCTGCAGGCTGCACACCCCCAGCTCCCTCAGCCTGGCTCCATAGCAGAGCTGCTCCAGCTCCCAGCTCATCTTTGTGGCCTCCTCTGGACCCTCTCCATTAGGTCCATGTCCTTCCTGCTGTCATTTCCCTTCTCATGCTGTCCTTTCTCAGCCCCTGGTGTCCCTCAGGACCTTCACCTGCCTTTGTCTCTTCACAGGGAGAAGAAGATTTCCCGCAGCAGTGCCCTGAAGGTTCTGGACCATGCCATGATTGGCCCAGAGGGCACAGACAACTGCCACAAGTTTGTGGACATCCTCGGCCTGAGAACCATCTTCCCTCTCTTCATGAAGTCACCCAGAAAGATAAAGAAGGTTGGGACAACTGAGAAGGAACACGAAGGTAGGAGAACTTCCAGAGCTGCTCCTGTTCCGGGGCAGGTGTCTGAAGGGAGCCTACAGCAATTAGTTGCCCATCCAGGAGGGAATGGTGCAAGGAGGGACACATGCAGGAGGGAGTGGTGCAGGGAAGGGCACATGCAGGAGGCAGTGGTGCAGGGAGTGGCACCTGCAGGAGGGAGTGGTGCAGGGAGGGGCACATGCAGGAGGGAATGGTGCAGGGAGGGGCACATGCAGGAGGGAATGGTGCAAGGAGGGGCACATGCAGGAGGGAATGGTGCAGGGAGGGGCACATGCAGGAGGGAGTGGTGCAGGGAGGGGCACATGCAGGAGGGAATGGTGCAGGGAGGGGCACATGCAGGAGGGAATGGTGCAGGGAAGGGCACATGCAGGAGGGAGTGGTGCAGGAGGGGGAGAATGGCCCATCCAGGAGGCACCAACACAGGGAATGGTGCAGGGAGTGGCACATCCAGGAGACAGGGAATGGTGCAGGGAGTGGCACATCCAGGAGTGAGGGAATGGCCCAGGGTGTGGCACAGGGAATGCCACATCCCCACTCTCCCAGGGCTCCTGTGCAGCTCTCAGGCCCAGGCTGCCCAGCTGCCAGCCTTGCCCTGCTCCCTGGGTGCCAGCAGCTGCTGGTGCCTGCTTTTCATGTGCTGCTGAGGAGTCCTCTGCCTCCCGTGGGCTCTGTCGTTTGAAGCTGGCACTCTTTGATGCAAAGCTCTTTTGAAAAGAGTAATGAGGCAGCTACAAATGTCAGCTCAGAAGCAGCATTTTGGTGCTGGGAGCGCTGGAGTGTGGCTGGAGGAGCAGCAGCACTGCCGGGATCCTGCACTGCTGCCTGGGGACTTCCTTCTGCTTCCAGCTCTTTAGTGCTCCTCTCTCTCCTGGAAAACTGCAACAGAAACCTGCTGGGGAGTGTGGCTGCAGGACCCTGTGCTCGGCTGCCCCCCTAGGCTCAGTCCCTCCTGCTTCTGGCAGTGTTCCCTTCTCCAGTTCTGTGGATTGTGGGATCATAGAATCTCAAATGGGTTGGGAGGGACCTCCAAAGGCCTCTCAGTGCCACCCCCTGCAGCCAGCAGGAACCTTCTCCCCTGCAGCAGCTTGCTCACAGCCTTCTCCAGCCTCACCTTGAATAGCTCCAGCCATGAGGCCTCGGCTTCCTCCCTGGGCAGCCTGGGGAGTCCAACCAGGGGGTCAGGTCCTGACTGCTGCTGTGACAGGGAAAAGGCAAATCTGGCATTGGAGGGGGAGGAGGGAGAGATCCATGCAGGCAGCCCTGCAATCAAACCTCCACCTCACTAATGCTCAGAGGCCGTGGAGCTGAGCCCAGGAATTGGTTCTGTTAAAGCAAACTGTGGTGGGAAGTCCAATTCCCCTGGCTTTGCATCACTGGGCAGGTGACTTCCTGAATCTGTAATGCCTGAGCTAATTGAGACGTTGAGCTGAGCTCCCCTGGAGCCTGCCTCAGCCTTGTCCTGCCAGCAGCACAGAGCCCAGAATCACACCAGTGACACCAGTGCTGGGAGCACTGCTGGGCAGGGGCTGGCACAGGCAATGCCCTCTGTGCTGTGTCCCTCCTGGGGACGTGCTGCTGTCTGCGTGTCCCTTCCCCAGCTCTCAGCACCAACACTTGCTGCAGGCTTCTCCTGGCTGCTTTTCCTGGACAAACTTCTCCCTGCTAAAAACAAACAAACAAAACAGAAACAAAAACAAAAAGAAAAAAAAACCCCAAACAAACAAACAAACAAACAAACAAAAACAGTTCAAAATGATTCGGAAGAAGCTCCCAGTGCCAGGAGAAGGTGGCTCAAGGGGGAGGAACATCTTCCCCACAGGCAGTGGAGCAGCTGTGAGGAGCTGTGCTCACTCTGAGGGCAGCAGGGCTCATGCTCAGGGGGATCTTTGGGCTGGAGAAGGCTTCTCAGAGCAGTGAGTCCAACCATCAGCCCAGCACCACCATGGCCATCGAGCCCTGTCCCCAGCTGCCGTGGGTAGGATGAGGCCTGGAGCAGCCTGAGCTGGTGGGAGGTGTCTCTGCCCATGGCAGGAGGGTTGGGACTGCATTCATAGGTTCATGGATTGGGTTGAAGCACTTGGCAGATCATCCAGTTCCACCCCCTGGGCAGGGACACCTCCCACCAGCACAGGCTGCTCCAGGTCTCATCCAGCCTGGCCTTGAACACCTCCAAGTGTTCACCCAGGACACATCCACAGCCTCCCTGGGCAGCCTGTGCCAGACTGTCCCCAAACTCAGTGTCCAGAGTTTCTTCCCAATCTCCAGTCTCAATCTGCCCTCCTCAAGTTTCAGTCCATTCCCTCCCGCCCACTCCTCCTCATCCTCACGCTCCAGGCCCTTGTCAAAAGTCCTTTCCTGGCTTTTTCTTAACATCCTGTTTAAAACTGGCAGAGGGGAGATTGAAACAGGATGTTAGGAGAAAGTACTTCATAGTGAGGGTGGTGAGACACTGGCACGGGTTGCCCAGGGAGGTTGTGGAGTCCTCTGCCAATGTGATCTTTGATCACATTGGGTGCTTCTGTGCTCCACAACCTCCCTGGAGGTGTTGAAGGCCAGGCTGGATGAGGTCTTGAGCATCCTGATCTAGTGGGAGGTGTCCCTGCCTATGGCACAGGGGGGTTGGAACAGGATGAGCTTTGAGGTCTCTTCCAACCTAAACCATTCTGTGATTCTTGTAGCCCCCTTCAGGTCCTGGGAGGCTGCTCTCAGGTCCCTTCCAACCCAACCCCTTCCATGGCTCTCAGCAGGCTGCTGACCCTGAGCCTGATTCCTGCTGCCTGAGGCAGAGCCCTGCTGAGGATCCAAGCAGATCTGCCAGGAGCTTTGTCCTCTGCTCCTCCACTCCTTCCAGGTGTCTCTCTGGCTGTGGGGGTGCTGAGGGGCTGGAGCTGTGCTCAGCTGCCAGGGGCTCCTCAGGGTGGGGGCATTTGATGCTCTGCCCTTGGAGACAGGTCTGGTGGTGGTGGCAAAATGCTGCCCTTGGCTGTAGGTGAGAGGGAGTCTCCCAAGGGCTGTTTATTTTCCTGTCTCCAGGGTGATGCTGTGGAAGGTGACAGGATAATAACCTGTCCCTGGTGGAGGGAGCCCTTCGGTGTGGCTGGGCCAGCTTTTATTTATTGCAGAAATCTCTAATCCAAATGAAATTTGATCAAAATAACTCCTCTGGAATGTGTTTGGGGGGTTTTATTTCCCCCCCTCTCTCTTTCCCTGCTTTAAAAAGCCAGCCTAGGGGGGGGTGTGGGCAGTGCTGGTTAGCTGCAGCTTAAACACTGTCAAGGGCTGGAGAATTATTGGCCCTCAGGGAGCCTGGGAACAATTTCAATCCAAACTGCAGATATTTGTGCTTTATATGCACAGGGTAATTAGGAGAGAAGAAAGGGAGAAGTTCTGAACCATCTTTATGGATGATCTGAGCCCGAAGATCAGGCTGCTGCTGGCTGGCTGCACATTGTCTGCTCTTGAATTCTGCCTGACTTGGTGCAGATCATTGAGACACTTCTGAGGGCATTAGGTTTGGGAGAAAAATCTCATCTGAAGCAATTTCCTTTTCCTCGAGGCAGTGAAGCAACTCAGACCAAACATTTTGCAGCTGCAAACAGAAACGGAATCAATCCTAGGACAGGTTGGGTTGGAAGGGACCTCCAGAGGCCTCCCAGTGCCACCCCCCTGCAGCCAGCAGGGACATCCTCCCCTGCAGCCTTCTGAAGGCTTGTTCACAGCCTTCTGCAGCCTCACCTTGAACAGCTCTAGGGATGGAGCCTCAACTGCCTCCCTGGGCAACCTGTTGCAGTGTTCCAGCAGCCTCCTGCTGCAGAACTTGTTCCTCCCCTCCAATCTCAAGCTGCTCTGTTCTCATTTCAAACTATTGCCCTCAGCCTGTCCTCCCAGCAGAGGTTCTCCAGCCCCCTGAGCATCTTTTTGGCCATCTTTTGAGGGCTGGAGCCTCAGCTGTCTCCCTGGGCAACCTGTTACAGAGTTCCAGCAGCCTCCTGGTGCGGAACTTGTTCTGACATCCACAATGGTTTAGAGTTTCCTTCTTGTCTGTAGCATCAGAGGACTTGTGAAGATCCTGCTGGCTTGGGCAGCCCTAAAGAGGAAGAGCTGCATGCTGTGGAACCTGTGTCCTGGGTGGGCTCTGTGTGAAGTGGTTGCATGGCCTGAGCCAGGTCCCACCTTGGGTGCTGCAGGGGATCTGCAGTGCCTTAGATGCTGTGGAGCAGGTGGAGAGGCACAATCAGCACAAGAGGAGATGGCCTCAAGCTACCCCAGGGGAGGTTTAGGTTGGACATGAGGAACAATTTCTTCCCCTTGAGGATTGTCTAGGCCAGAGGTGGAGTCCTCAGGCCTGGAGGGGTTTCAGAGCTGTGCAGATGTGGTGCTGAGGGCTGTGGGTTGGTGGTGCCCTGGCAGTGCTGGGGCAAGGCTTGGAGTGGATGCCAGTGATCAGATGGTTCACATCACCAGTGGCTGTGTTCTGGGATGTCTCCTGTGGCAGAGCCAAGGGTCAGCTTGTCTCTAGTGCCCACGAGGGTGCAGTGGCTCTTGGCACTGCTTTCCTTGCAGCAGCAGTTGAGATGAAGTGTCAGAGGCTGCCTTGAGATTCCTGGAACAGCCTCAGTGGGCTGAAAAAGGAGGAAACACAGATTCTTGGGAATTAGTCTGGAGTGAAGGGATCCTGACTGGTGTGAGAGGTTGGACCTTCTCCTGCTCTTCTCTTTGCAGCTCAGTTTTGCTCCCTTGGAGGCTCTAATGAGCTCTAAAAGGCTTCCTGTCCAATTCATCTTCATTTGGACACCTTCTCCTGGCTCAGCTGTCACTTTTGCTTAGCAATGCTTCACTTGGCAACCTGAGAATTAGTTCAGCCAATGTCCAGATGAGAATTCCTGCTGCTGGGCTTTTGCCTCTTCCCCTCTATCAGTCAAGCAGCTTCTTCTGGAGGTGCTCAGCTCTACATCCTTCAAAGAGCAGCAACAGCAGCCCCCGTGGCTTGGTCAACACACTCTGAGTCCTTGAACTCTTACTGCAGGGCAGCAGCTCCGGAGGGAATGTTCCTGCTCCCACCAGGAGCTCCCTGGCCTCCTGCTCAGACACCACTTTCATCTGCAGAGCTCTTTCCAAGACAGAAGGCTCCTAAGTGTGTTTTGTGGCGTTCACCAGGACCCACTGTGTGCCCACCTACTGCTGTCCCCCTTCACCTTCCTCTTCCCTCCTCCCCATCAGCGGTGCAGGGGAGGGTGCTGGAGCCTCCCTCTGGTGCCTGGCAGATGTCTGTCATAATGAGCTGTGAATAAAAGCAGGAGGGGAGGGAGAGGGGGAATGCTGAAGGCAGAGGAGTGCAGTGCTGTGGTGTGATGTGACAGGACCTCCTGCTGCTGCAGCTGCCGGTGCCGGCCCTGGCACACATTCATCTGCATTCCAGCGCTGTGCCTGCCGTCGGGATCGATCTCATTAGGGGGCTTTAGACGTGCCCAGGCCTCCCTGCCTGTCTGGAGAGGCTGCCCCAGCCCCAGCTGCTCCCCGGCTCAGCAGGACCCTGGTGCAGCTGGGTGTGCCCAGTGGATGTGACCTGGCTGGAGCCAGCAGGTGGATGGGGCAGTGTGGCCCTGGCACTGAGGGTGAGCTGGCTGCTGGGGCAGGGAACAGCAGCAGCAGCTGCCAGAGCTCCCCTATCCGTGGATTTGTGAGGCTTTGGGATGTGTGAGTGAAGCAAAGCTGCTCTTGGTGCCTGCCAGCTGCTGCCCTTTAGAGGAGTTGGTGGAGCTGGGCCTGGCCCCTTTGAGTGTTTGCTCCTCAAAGGAAACAACTTCAGTGGCTCTTGGAGACAGGGACTGGGAGCAGCCTCTCTGCTCCTGGCCTCAGCTGTGGCCCTTGCTGAAATGCTGCTCTGTGTGCCCAGGCTGGGCATAGGCAGGACCCTGTGGAGGTTCCCATGGTACTGGGGCAGACTGCCCAAGGGCTTGTGGGGGCAGCAAGAGCAGAGCTGGGCAGTGCAGGTTTGGCTTTCTGGGCACTCAGAACAGCACCAGCTGCTGATGCTCTGCCAAGGGATCCAACCAGAGCAACACTGGGAGCAGGGACTCTCAACTCTGCAGGTGAGAGCTGCGCTGGGGCAGCCCCAGGGCTTGCAGAGACCTCCCCTCTGGCTGCTGTGGGGCTTTAGTCAATGAAATGATGGACCCAGCCACATGCCCCATGGCACTGCCCCTACCCGAGCTCTCCCCACTTGTGGCTGCTTGCCCTGCACACAATGTTGGAGTTTTCCTGGAATCATGGAATGGGTTGGAAGGGACCTTAAAGCTCAGCCAGTTCCAACCCCCTGCCATGAGCAGGGACACCTCTCACTAGTGCAGGCTGCTCAAGGCCACATTCAGCCTGGCTTTGAACATCTCTAGGGAGGAAGCATCGAAGAGCTGGACCAGAGGCTGCCCTTGTGGCCCAGTTGTGAGTTTTTTGGGGGGGAGCACGAGAAGGCAGCAGGGCAGATTCCTTTCAGGGAGCTGCTGACAAAGGGTCAGGTGGGGATGTTGCTGTAAAACATTCTTTTGAAGGCTGGGAGCCAGGCAGCTAAATATTTCCTGGATTTCTCTGGGAGTGATCTATGGAAAGAATAACCTGCTTCTTAAAAAGCCTGTGTCAGCTCCTTCAAGCCTTCCCAGGACTTTTAAACGTTTTATTGATAAAGCAGATAAATTCCTGTGGCTGAGCAGCAGGGGCAGGAGAGCGATGGCTGGAATCCATTCCCTGGGAGAGGAGCATTGAGCAAAAGCAATGAAGATCTGTCACGGGGCGGGGTGGGGGAAAGAATATTGCTACTAAAAGACTGTGTCAACACTTGGAAACGCTTGCAGAAAGGGGAAGGGGGAGAAAAGGGTTGGGAGACAGAAGATGCTGGCAGCCCTCCAGCGGCGCAGCCGGCGCGGGGTTAAAAAAAGGAAAAGCTTCGCTTCCTCCTCCTTTGATTTTTTTTTTTTTTCTTCTTTTTTTTTCTTTTCCCCCTTCCCTCCCTTAATAGGATCTCGGGAAGGGCTGCGGAGGCTTTTTAACAACCTTTTTTTTTTTTTTTTTGAACGCAGCCACTTAATTTGGTGTCGCTTTTCCCGTGGCCCTGACCGTGCGTGTGCGGGGAGCGGGGAGCCGGCGGCAGCCCTGAGCCATCCTTCACCCCGCGCCGGGGCTGCGGCGGCGGCGGCGCCCGATAAACCTGTTATCTGCTGCTCCTGCTGCCAGCAGCGCTCCCAATCTCCTTGCCACATGAAAAATTGACACCACCTCGGGCAGAAAATCTGTTTCCGAGGCAGGCGCATTTATAAGGAGCTAATGAAATGGGGCCGGTGCGTGCCGAGCAGGCTCTGCCTGCCCTTCCCCGCCCTGCCCCCTGGAGGGGAGGGGATAGGCACAAGGGGGAAGGGAGGGGGACACGACAGAGCCGCCGTCGGCTTGGTGTCCCCTTACCACGCACCTCACACCCCCTCCCTGCTCCCTGCAAACGCTCCACTGCTGCTGCTGCTGCTTCTGTGCATTCTGCACCCCGGAGCTGCAGGCTGGGAGCTGCTGGGTGGCAGTTGCAGGTGGGGTGGAGCGGTTGGGTGGCAGCATCTGGGTTTGTGCAGCCTCGGGAAAAGAAGGCTTAGGGAGGGGGAACCTCATAACCAGGTACAAGTAGATGAGGAGGGAGACTCCCCTTATTGTGACCTTCTGCTATCTGGAGGGGGCCTACAAAAAAGCTGGGGGGGGGACTTTTGAAGCTATCAGGGAGTGACAGGACTGGGGGGAATGGAGCAAAGCTGGAGGTGAGGAGATTGAGCCTGAAGGTGAGGAAGTTGTTGAGCATGAGAGTGGTGAGAGGCTGGAATGGGTTGCCCCTGCAGGGAGGTGTTTGGGGCCACGTCCCTGGAGGTGTTTTTGGCCAGGCTGGCAGAGGCTGTGGGCAGCCTGCTCTAGGGTAGGGTGTCCCTGGGCATGGCAGGGGGGTTGGAACTGCCTGATCCTTGTGGTCCCATCCAACCCTGCCCACCAAGGAACACCTCTGTTCCTGCAGAAGATTGCTCAGTCCTGCTCCCCAGGAGGAGAGCAGAGCTCCCATGGGCTCAGGGAGCTTGGCCAAGTCTCCTTTCAGAGCAGGGCTGTGGCTGGGCACTGCCTGGGTGCCCCTTGAAGGCTTCAAGGCATGAGCTGTGCAATGTGGCCCTCAGTGCAGCTGAGGAGCTGCAGAAGACCTTTCTGAGATGGTTGCTGGTCTGTTGGGGCACATTTGTGTTCACTCCCTGGGTTGGTTGAGGGTTTTTCCCTCTGGCCCATTCCAGGTCAGTCCCTGCAGCAGCTGGGCACTGCCACAATTGTTCCTTGCTCAGGCTCTCCTGCTTCAGTAGCTGTCCCCTCTGTGGTAAGCAAAAGGACATAGGAGTAACAGTGCAGGCTTTGGCCAGGGTTCCCCTCAGCCCCAGGTGCTGCCAGGCAGGTGTGGCAGGCTTGGGGGGGGCAAACTGGAGCAGGCTTCAGGCTCTGTGTGAGATGCTTTTCTCAGGTGGCTGAGGAGGAGCAGAATTGGTGCAGCAGAGGCAGAGGAGGCCTGGCTGGCTGGGCTGGAGAGGAGCTGTCAGGGCTCCTGGCACTGCTCAGCCTGCTCTGGGCTGCGGTGGGAAGGAGCCAGACCTCTGCTTATCGACAGCCACAGGCGGTGGCAGATTTAATGGCTTGTTACAGGGGAAACAAAGCTCCTGTTCCCCAGCTCAGCCTGCAATTCCCATTTTGTATCTCCAGAGCATGTCTGTTCCATCCTGGCCTCCCTCCTGCGAAACCTGAGAGGGCAGCAGAGGACTCGGCTGCTGAATAAATTCACAGAGAACGACAGCGAGAAGGTGAGTGCAGGACCTCTGCCTGCAGGACTTCTGCCTGCAGAACCTCTGCCTGCAGGACCTCTGCCTGCAGGACCTCTGCCTGCAAGACCTCTGCCTGCAGGACCTCTGCCTGCAGGACCTCTGCCTGCAGGACCTCTGCCTGCAAGACCTCTGCCTGCAGGACTTCTGCCTGCAAGACCTCTGCCTGCAGAACCTCTGCCTGCAGGCTCCCTGCCGAGGCCAAGTGCCGCCCGCAGGGGCTCTGTGGCCGCGGTTCCTTCCTTCCCATGGTTGAAAATGCAGACTGGGGAACTGGGAATGCTTTTTGGTGCTTGACCTCCCATACTCCCAGCTGCTTCCTGGAGCCCCTGCCCGTGGCAGCCGTCCCTGGGCTGTGGCTCTGCCGAAGCCGCTGGCAGCCAAGTGCCCTGCGTGGGCTTGCTTGGGGCCAGCCCCGCGGGAGCAGGGCACGCCGCAGGTGCCAGCTTCTCTGGTGGGGCTCTTCTGCAGGGGGCTCAGGAATTGCTACAGGAGGCGTCGAAGCTCTGCCCAGCCTCTCCGGAATGTGTCCCTTGAGTGGTGTTGAGGCTGGGGAAGTCTTTTCCCCAAATGTTGACAGGGGCGCTGGGAAGAGCAAACAGCTGCGGCGTGGAGGCAGCAGCTTCTGCGAACCACTAATCCAAGGGATTTGCAAATTCCCAGTGCTGGGAAACGCCAGCTCCTTGGCATTCCTCACTGGTGCCTCTGCAAGGTGTTCCTCATAACCTGTTGTAGCAGCTGCAGGGAAGTTTTGCTGGGCAGGCTGTGCCTGGAGCAGTGTGGAAGGGAGTGGGAGAGCTGTGCCGCAGGCGCCGAGCTTGAGCTCGGCTGTGCACGGCAGGGGCAGGAGGGGGCTGGGGCAAACCAGGGAGCTGCAGCACTGCAGCACAGGAGAGAGGGCAGGCTGGGCACCTGGGGCAGGCTGCTGCCTTCTGGCTGGAGCTGCCAAGGGCATTCTGTGATGTGAGCTCACCCCCACCCCGGTGCCTGCAGACCCAGCGTGCTCAGCCCATCCTGGGACACATCCTGCCTACGAGGCTGTGGAGGCTGCAGCTGGGAGGGAAGCAGAGCAGCAGGAAGGGTGAAGGGGCCCTGCTTTGTTCTCCTCTCTTGCTCAGTGTCTCCCTCTCTCCCCCGCAGGTCGACAGGCTGATGGAGCTGTACTTCAAGTACCTCGACGCCATGCAGGCAGCCGATAAGAAGATTGACGGCGAGAAGCACGTAGGTACTGCTGGGCTCTGGGCCACCCCTCACAGGCCTGGCAGCTGCACAGCACCTCTGGCTCAGCAGGGCACTCCCCTGAGCATCACAGCTCTGCCCCTGTTCTTGGTGCTCCACTCTCCAGCTCGCAGCTAAGCTCGGGCAAAGTGGGCTGAGAGCTCCCTTGCAGGGAGTGCCTCTGGCCTCACTGTGCTGCAGCTGCCCCCACGGCTCCTGGGCTGAAGCCTCCCTTGCTTTGGCAGGTGGAGGCTGAGTGACAATGGCATGGCCTGGGGCTGCTTAGTCTGGGGAAGAGAAGGCTGAGAGGGGATTGAATCAGTGTTTATAAACATCTGAAGGCTGGGGGTCAGGAGGGGGGCGACAGGCTCTGCTCACTGCTCCCTGGGATAGGCCAAGGAGCAATGGATGGAAGCTGCAGCACAGGAGGTTGCAGCTCAAGACAAGGAGGCAACTTCTTGCCTGTGTGGGTCCCAGAGCAGTGGCACAGGCTGCCCAGAGAGGTTGTGGAGTCCCCTTGTCTGCAGCCTTTGTAGGCCTGTCTGGACGTGTTGCTGTGTGCCCTGAGCTAGATTGTCTGGTACTGCTCTGGCAGGGGCTTGGACTGGATGATCTCCTTGGATCCCTTCCAAGCCCTGATATCCTGTGAGCCTGTGAGGTGGAGGTGTCCTACCCTGCTCTGCAGAGCCCTGATGGCTGAGAGAGCTCCTGGCTGTGGGTTAGGGAGATGTGGCTGCAGCCCAAGGCTCCTGAGCTCCCTGTGTGCCAGCCCTCTGAGTGCCACAAGCCCTGGTGCCACACCAAGCTTCTTGGAACTGAAGCTGGAACAGACTTTTAGGAGGAGAGGAGCAGTGTGAGGCAGGAAGCAGCTTGCAGAGCTGATGGGAGCTTGGCTGGCTGCCGGCGGCCGCTCGGTGTCAGCCTAGGCAGGGCAGGAGGCTGATTGCTGCTGGCGGCACCGAGTGCTGCCTGGAGTGCAGGGGCTGCAGCTCCCTGCCAGGCCCACAAACAGCTGCCTGCCTGCTGCCAGGGCCTTTCCCTGGGCAAGGGCACCAGTTCTGAGGGCACCAGAGCTCAGCGGTGCTGCTGCAGCCTCACAAAGGGATGGTGGCCTGGGACAAAGCAACCTTCACCCCTGCCTGCTTCCTCTCTGCTCCTCTCATCCCCAGCACAGAGCAGGAAATGATTTCTTCTTCATCTTTCTGCTGGTGCCTGGGGTCACCCTTGTGCCACCCCCTGCAGTCAGCAGGGACATTCTCCCCTGCAGCAGCTTGCTCACAGCCTTCTCCAGCCTCACCTTGAACAGCTCCAGCCATGAGGCCTCAGCTTCCTCCTTGGGCAACCTCTTGCAGTGTTCCAGCAGCCTCCTCCTGCAGAACTTGTTCCTCCCCTCCAATCTCAAGCTGCTCTGCTCTCATTTCAAACCATTGCCCTCATCCTGTCCCTGCAGGCCTTTGGGAGCAGTCCCTCTGCAGCCTGCTTGGAGCCCCTTCAGGTCCTGGCAGCTGCTCTGAGCTCTGCCTGGAGCCTTTTCTTCCCTTTGTTGAACAGTCCCAACTCTCTCAGCCTCTCCCTTCCAGCCCTCTGATCATCTTTGTGGCCTCCTCTGGACCCTCTGCAGCAGTTCCATGTCCCTGTTATGCTGGACACAGCAGAACTGGACACAGTGCTCCTGGTGGGGTCTCATGAGAGCAGAGCAGAAGGGCAGAACTTGGGGATAGCCTAAGTGCAACCCAGGAGCAAAGTCTATGTGGGCCTTTGTCTCCAACACCCAATGCTCACCTTAGCCCCTTTTGGCTTAATGAAACCCAGAAAAGATCTTGTGTCCCCCCCTCTCAAATCCTTCATTTCTGTAGGAGATGGTGCAGAATCCTTTGGCTTTTCATTCCCTCTAACATGAGTGTGGGGAGGGGGTGGGGGTGGCAGGAACCTTCCTGATCTCTGAAGGTGGCAGAAGGAGACAGGAGATGGCTTCAGGTATTTATAGTTGCAGATCAAATTCTGCTCAGCAGGTTTATTGGGTGAAGTATTCTCAGCAGACACTCGGTGCTGTAATGACTTACAAATCACATGCTAATGGTGCCACAGGTAAGGCCTCCCAGCCTTGCCGGGGGGAGGTGGAGCTCTGAGTGTGACAGCAGCAGCCACAGAGCAGGAGAGCTGGCACAGGAGCTGCTCTCAGTTGGGTTTAGACAGACCAAAGAGCCTGGACCTGTTGTGAGGGCAGGACACAGGTGAGAGGAGCAAACCCTGTCCACGTTCTGGAGTCTGGCTGGGTTGACCCTGCTGCTGCTCAGCTTCTGAACTTGGCTGAGTCTGGTGGGTCTGTAGGTGTCACAGCTGCCCCCACCCTGGGTCCCCTTTGGTGCTGCTGAAGCTGAGCTCAGAGGGCTGCAGGAGCTGCTGTTCTGTTCCTGCTGCTTCAGAGGGGGCTCCATAGCCCATCAGGATGAGCTTCCCAGCTCCTGCAGCCTGGTGGCTCAGCTCTCACAAATCCAAGCCTGTTTGTGCTGGCAAGGCAGAAGTGAATGAAGCTCTGCCCACAGCAGAGGTGTCTGATGCTTTCTTGAGCTTTGTGGTCACCTTGATGTGCCCTGGGTGCCTGCCAGCTCTGTGACCTGACCAGGGCTCAGTCCTGACTCTGAGGAGACCTGCAGGAGGAGGTGTGCAGGAGGAAGAGCCTCCTGGGGAGAGGGCTGGCACAGCTGGCAGCTGGAGGCAGCTGGTCCTGGGCACTCTGACTTCACCCAAGGCTTCTGCTTGCTCTTCTCCTGTCGCAGGTGTTGATTGCTGTCCCCTCTGTGACCTTTTTGTCCAAGGGCTTTGACCTGGGTGCCCTTGAGCTCTCTACCTGTAGTCTGAAAGCACCTCCTGAGCGTGGCTGGTGCCCACTAACAGAGGCAGGAGGTGGTAGGGAGGAGCTGTGCTTGGTGCAGGAGGCAGAGGTCATTTTGGTGTGGCTGTTGGGAGCCTTCATTGTCTCTGGTGACCTCGCTCCAAAGCCAGGGTGCTGGAGCTGGTGGTGCCCATCCCTTCTGCCCTGCCCAGCCCTGCTGTGTGCTGGAGGTGGATGGTGGAGCAGGAAGGAGCAGATGGAGCCTCCTTTGTGTCCTGCTCAGGCTCTGGGCAGAGCAGATGTGCTGCTGGCACGGCAGTGGCAGATCTGCCGGCTGCAGGTTTCCAGGCTCTCCCTGACACCTCGAGGCCTGTCAGTCCTGCCTCATTAGTGTGGGAGAAGCTCATTTTAGCTTCACAGGAGCCCATCTTAGTGCTGTCTTCTCCCATCAGCAAGGGGCATCTCAGCACAGAGTGTTGGCAGATTAGAGATGGCACCTGAGTGCTCGTTTGCAGGTTAGCACCTTGACAGCTCAGAGGGGGAGGCAGAGTGGGAGGGTGGCAGCAGCTTGGCATTCCCAGGGAGCCTCTGCTTGAAACAACACCCCCAGGCTGTCAGCAGGGCCCTGCAGACTGCTCCTGGCCTGCCCTGGCCTCTCTCCCAGCTGCTTCGCCTGCTGCTGCCCTGGGGCTGCTGTGCCACCCTTGGGCAGGGCACGGAGCAGAGCTTGGAGCAGGCTGCAGAGCAGAGCTTGGAGCAGGCTGCAGAGCAGAGCCTGGAACAGGCTGCAGAGCAGAGCCTGGAGCAGGCTGCAGAGCAGAGCTTGGAGCAGGCTGCAGAGCAGAGCTTGGAGCAGGCTGCAGAACAGAGCTTGGAGCAGGATGCAAGAGCAGAGCCTGGAGCAGGATGCAAGAGCAGAGCCTAGAGCAGGCTGCAGAGGAGGGCATGGAGCAGGCTGCAGAGGAGGGCATGGAGCAGGCTGCAGAGGAGGGCATGGAGCAGGATGCAGAGCACAGCCCAGATCAGAGTGCGGAGCGGGGCCTGGAGCAGGCTGCAGAGGGCACAGAGCAGGATGCAGAGCAGCAGGGCACAGCCTCTGGAGACTCCACTCAGACCTGGAGTCTGTGTCTGGACTGAGGTTGGAGAGGCAGAAGCTTGCTGAAAGCTGAGTGGAAGTGGTGGTGGATTGAAAGGGTTGTGAAGAGTGCAGCTTGCTTGGCCGGGAGCAGCTGCCCACGCTCTGGGCTATGAAGCTCTCCTTGAGAGGCCACAGAGAGCAGCAGCTCTTGGCCACTGCTGCTGGGAAGCAGCCTGAGAGCCTCCTGAGAGCTGCTCTGTGCCGTTTGACAGGACATGGTGAGGAGGGGAGAGATCATAGACGACGACATGGAGGATGAGTTCTACCTGCGCCGCCTGGACGCTGGCCTCTTCGTCCTGCAGCTCATCTGCTACATCATGGCAGAGATCTGCAATGCCAACGTCCCTCAGGTTTGTGCAAGCCTCTGAATCCTGGGGAGTGATCTTCTCTGGCTCCCCTGCGGGAGGAGACCTCCTGCACTTGTGTCTGTGAGGCTCCATCCCGTGCCAGGAGTCAGGAGGACGCTGGTGGGTGGGAGCTGTCGCTGAGTTCCTGCAGCCTGCCCTGGGTGAGGCCCCAGGCTGAAGGGGAAGGGCCCTGACTGTGCCCTGTCAGAGGGCCCTGGAGAGGATCATGCCCTCAGAGGGTCTCAGAGAGGCCCCAGACTGCAGCAGGTGACTTTGCTTCTCCCTCCTGCCCCCCACCAGGTTCGGCAGAGAGTGCACCAGATCCTGAACATGAGAGGCAGCTCCATCAAGATCGTCCGGCACATCCTGAAGGGTGAGTTGAGCTGGGGCTGCTCCTGGGCCTGTCTTCAGCTCTGCCAGGGGCAGCTTAGTCAGCACTCTGCAGGAGGAGCCTTTGTGTCCTTCCCCTTGGCTTCATGGGCACCTTGAGGCAGCAGCTGGGTAGGGTTGTGAGCTTTGGGCCTTGCTGGACCCCCCTGGGGTGATCTTGGCGCTGGGGCACACTGCTGTCTGCTGGCCTGGGGCATCACTGGGTGAAGCCATCAGCTGCTGCCCTTAACAGCAGAGTCAGTACTGAGGGGGGGATGCTGGATGGGGGGCAGTGGGGAGGCTCATCCTGCATTCACCTGGCCCCACACTTCAGCAGCTGCACCACAGCAGTGTCCACAGTGCGTTTGTCATCGTCTTAGTGTCAGCTTACCCTGGATTATGGCATTAGATGTCCTCTGCAGCTTTCCAGGGGGATCTGCATCCCTGTGTAAGCCTCTGCTTGCTGTGGTTAATGCTTGTGTTGGAGCAGAGCAGAGCCCATCTGAGCTGTGCCCTGCTGTCCTTCAGCAGAGGGCAGGGCTGGCACCGTGCCCACAGCCCTCCAAGCTGTCAGGCTGAGCTGGAGCTGAGGCTCTGCTGGGCCCCTCAATTCAAGAGAGATGTTGAGGTGCTGGAAGGTGTTGAGAGAAGGGCACCAGGGCTGGGGAGGGGCCTGGAGGAGAGGCTGAGGGAGCTGGGGTTGTGCAGCCTGCAGAAGAGGAGGCTCAGGGCAGAGCTCATTGCTCTCTGCAGCTACCTGAAGGGAGGTTGTGGCCAGCTGGGGTTGGGCTCTGCTGTCAGGCACCCAGGGACAGAAGGAGGTGACAGAGGCTCAAGCTGTGGCAGGGCAGGTTCAGGCTGGATGTTAGGAAAAAGCTCTGCACAGAGAGTGATTGGCATTGGGATGGGCTGCAGGGGAGGTGGTGGAGTCCTCATCCCTGGAGGTGCTCAAGCACAGCCTGGATGGGCACTGAGTGCCATGGGATAGGGCTAGGGGATAGGTTGGGCTGGATGAGCTTGGAGGTATCTTCCAACCTGGCTTATCCTATCCTATCCTATCCTATCCTATCCTATCCTATCCTATCCTATCCTATCCTATCCTATCCTATCCTANCCTACCCTATCCTACCCTATCCTACCCTATCCTACCCTATCCTACCCTATCCCTATCCTATCCTATCCCTATCCCTATCCTATCCCTATCCCTATCCTATCCCTATCCCTATCCTATCCTATCCCTATCCTATCCCTATCCTATCCCTATTCTATTCTCTGCTGCTGCCTCCTCGTTTGGCAGGGTTCCTGTGGGCCAGGCCTGCTGCCCAGGGCTGTGCTGGCTTTGGTGAGGGGAGAGGACTCCAGAAGCAGGTTTTGGACTGGGGAGAAGTTGTTCTTGTGGCCTTTGGAAGCCTCTCAGGGGCTGGTGGGGGCCAAGTTGGGGATTCCCAGAACTGAAGTGGGATCTGTGGGGCTCTCTCCCAGCTGGCTGAGAGGTCTGGACTTTGGCTGGGATGTTTCCAGGGCTCTTCCCAACTTGCTGGGCTGTTTTCACTTCTGGCTGCGTGTGTGGCTGTGGCTCAGTTTGTGTTCCCTGTTTTTTGCATACTAATGAGGTGCTGGCTCTTTAGGTTTATTTTTATGGCCTACATATTCTCCATGTTTCTCTGGCAACCTGACAGCTGATGGGTCCCTCGGGGCTGCTCAGAATTGCTTCTGATGCAAGCTGGGGAGCAAGGCCCTTTCCTTACGTGGGGCTTTTGGGGGAAGGGGAGGGGAGGAGTGAGCAGGCAAGGACTGGAGGCTCTGTAGATGCATCCTGCAGCTGGGCAGACCTCCCACAGCCCCCACAGCTCCTGCTCTGGCAGACCAAGCAGTGTTTGCCACAGGACAGTTGGCATCTCCTTTGGAAGAGAAGGGCTGAGCCACCTCTGCTTTGCCTGGGGGTGCTGCTGGCATGGAGGCTGCTCCAGCTGGGGCACATCTCTCACTGGGGATGGGGACTGTGGGGTGAGACACAAACCTCTCTGGACAGTGATACACAGCCCTGGACTGGCACAGCACAACCTTCCTGCCCTGCTCCAGAACCTCCTGCCCTGGACTGGCACAGCACAACCTTCCTGCCCTGCTCCAGAACCTCCTGCCCCTGCCCTGGACTGGCACAGCACAACCTCCTTCCCCTGCTCCAGAACCTCCTGCCCCTGCCCTAGACTGGCACAGCACAACCTTCCTGCCCTGCTCCAGAACTTCCTGCCCCTGCCCTGGACTGGCACAGCACAACCTTCCTGCCCTGCTCCAAAACCTCCTGCCCTTGGCCTGGACTGGCACAGCACAACCTTCCTGCCCTGCTCCAGAACCTCCTGCCCTGGACTGGCACAGCACAACCTTCCTGCCCTGCTCCAAAACCTCCTGCCCTTAGCCTGGACTGGCACAGCACAACCTTCCTGCCCTGCTCCAGAACCTCCTGCCCCTGCCCTGGACTGGCACAGCACAACCTTCCTGCCCTGCTCCAGAACCTCCTGCCCTTGGCCTGGACTGGCACAGCACAACCTTCCTGCCCAGATCCAGAACCTCCTGTCCCTGGGAGCTGCTGGCAGAGGAGCCCCAGGGAGCCTGAGGGCTGCAGGTTGTGGTGGAGCTGCTGGGCAGGTCAGGAGCTGGGAGATGTGGTTAAGAGAGGGAGCCAGCAGGAGAGCAGAGGTGTGGTGAGGAGCAGGCTGGGTCTGGCCCATGGTGCCTCCTGTGCAGGTTTTCCACCTCCCAAGTATCCATTTCAGGCTCCAGTGTTTCCCCATCGATTTTCACTGCTCCCTAACCATTGTGTTTTGTCTAATGAAGCAGAAAGCAATTTTGGGTCCTTTCTGCAGCTGCAGCTGCAGCAGTTTGGGAGCTCTGGTTAACTGCTGGCAGGGGGAGCTTACCTTGGATTATATTTTTTTTTTGTGTGTGCTGTTTCACTGAGTGGTGGAATTTTTACATAGGGGAAAAAAAAAATCAATACCTTTAAAAAAACCAACAAACAAAACCTCAGAGGGAGATTTTGTTGTTTTTAAGCCTGATTCTGGGAAGGTTTATTTGGTCTTTTCAAATGAGCCCTGGCAGCTGTTGGTACCCAGTAACAGCCTGCCCTGGGAGTCTTAGGAAGCCTGAATGGTTAGAAGGAAAAATTGCTGAGTTTGGGCTGGGATCAGAGGAGTTTGAGGCTTGCTTTGGGCTGAGTGACCTCACTGGGACAAGAGGAAGGTTGTGCCATTTGTGCCCCACTCAGCAGAGTCCCTGCTCCAGTTATACCTTGGTGAGGCTGCTCTGGGCTGAGCTCTCCCTGGGGCTGTTCTGGGCTGTCCCAGCACTGTGCCAGCTGTGGGGACCATTGGAACCTGGCACAGGTGCCCAGAGCAGGGAAGTGTTGCCCTTGGGCTTCCATGAGCAGAGGTTCTGTTTGCTCTGGCACAGCACAGGAGGCCTTGCTGGGGACAAAACTGCTCTGCCCAGCTCTGGTGCTGCCCAGGGTGGGGGACAGGAAGAGCCCAGGAAGGTGACTCTGCCTCTGCTGTGGGGACAGCAGGATTGGATCCTTGGACAGGTTGGTGCTGCCTTCCCCAGGCCCTGGGCACCATGCTCTGGGTGACCTTGCTTTAGCAGGACACTTGGGCTGGAAGACCTCCAGAGGTCTCTTCCAACCCCTGCCATTCTGAGGTGCTGGGGAGCTCCTTTCTTTCTGTGGCAGTGCCCTGGGCAGGGTCAGGCTGGCTGGCAGCAGATCCTGGCACTACCTGGCTGCTGTCCTCACAGGGGCTGGGGCAGCCCATCTGTGTGCACTGGATGTGTCCCAGAGGCCCTGCTGGTTGTACTGGAGAGGGAGAGGAAGAGGGAGAGAGGCTGCACATGGGAGGGGAACCTCCCACAGCAGCCAACTTCTGCCTGCCCTCCTCTTGCCAGTGCTCTCCCAGTGAAGGCTTTGATGGAGCTCTGAGCAGGCAGCTGCTGAACATATAAATATTAAAGCAAACTTCCTGCAGCAGCTCCCATTCAGAGGCTGAGCAGAAGCTGCTCTGTTTGTTTAGGCAGAAGGAGAAGGATGTGAGGAGGAGGAGGAGGAGGCTGGGGAACTACCCAGGCAGCCTGCTCCTGCTCTGCTTACCTTTGTTCAGCTCCTTGCTTCCGCAGCTCCAAACCTGCCTCCCTTTTCTTCTTTCTCTTTTCTTTTTCTTTTTTTTCTTTTTCTTTTTTTTTTTTCCCTCCTCTTTTTAAACCATCTTTGAACATTCAGGTTGTGGTGGCAGGAGGGAGGGAGCTGCCAGCTGTCAGGGAGAGCCAGGAAGGAGAGCAGCAGAGGGAAGAGATCTTTGGTTCCTCAGGGTCTGGCTGTGGGCATGGATGGGCGAAGCCTCGGTCAGGGTCTGGTAGCCTCTGCCTGAAGACAAGGAGGGGGTTTGGGGGTTGAGTCTGCTGTGTTCATATGAGTTAAAAGCATCTAGAGCTGGGGGAGCTGATCTGTGCTTGGCAAAGATCCTCTCTGAGGATGCTTGGGCAGCAGAGAGGTTAATGCCCAGGCCAGGTACATTGGGTGGCAGCTGCTCAGCCCCTCCTGGCCTGCCTGGCTGGTGCTCAGGTTTAAAGGGGCCTGGGAACCAGTGGTGTCCAGGAGGACACCCTGGTGCTAAGAGAGGCCAGAGATGGTCCTGACCAGTCCAGACAGGAGCTGGGAGAAGCGCAGACCCTGCTGAGTGCAAAAGCTTCCAGTGAGGGCTCAGAAGATGTTGTGCAGAGCTCTAACCCTGAGGGCGAGGAGAAGAGCTCTGAAGGCTCCTTGAGCAGATCCTCACCCAGTGGTGGCCCAGGCTGGGGTTGTGCTGTGCAGCTGCCAGAGGAGCTGCCTGGCCTTCAGCAGGGCCTTGCTGCAAGCCTCTTCTCTCTCTGCTTTACCCCCAGAGTACGCAGAGAACATCGGGGATGGGAAGAACCAAGAGTTCCGGGAGAGTGAGCAGAAGAGGATCCTGGACCTGCTGGAGAACTTCTGAGGGCTCAGGGGCAGAGTCTCTGTCTGCCCACGGGGACTTGGCACCTGCTGCAGCTGCTGCTGCCTCCTCCAGCCTCGGCTGCACCATGCAAGAGGTGTTTCTGTGAAACTGCCTCTGAGCTGGGGGGGTTGGGGCTATTAAAGATGGTTTGTGAGGGTTTTAGCTCCTGCTTTGTCGGTGGTGCTGGGGGTGGTGCTGCAGACAGGGAGCTGGCATGAGGGCAGCTCAAAGGCTTCCCATTTTCTGGTTGCTTTATCTTCAAGCTGTGGTGATCAGTGTGAGACACACAGAGGGTGGGGGTCAGAGGTGGGGAGAGCAGCCCAGGGGGCTGTGTGCAGGTCACTGCAGGCTGAGCACTGGTGCTGGCCTGAGCAGGCTGGGGAGGGCAGCTCAGCTCTTCTGCAGCAGCAGGGGGAAGCAGGAGTCACCACATTAGCCACTCCTGGGGGATCTTCCCAGAGGTGAGCTGGAATGGAAGCAGGATTGGCACAGGCTGTCACCTGCCTGTCCCAAAGGGGTGCTGGAGTGAACCTCTCCAGGGGTATGCCCAGAACCAGGAGGCAGAGAAGGAATCAGTGCAAAGCCCAAACCCCAAACCCCATTGACTGCCTTTGGCATTTGGGTTTAGGTCTGGGCTGTGCTGCTGCAGACAGTCAGGATCCTGCTCCCCACGCTGGGGTCTGGGTCTTACAGCAGCAGAGGGAACTTCCCTCCCCTGCAGCCTTCTGCAGGTCACAGTGGGGGCTGCAGGGGAGACCCCAAGGATTTGCCCCTGACTTGACTGCAGCAGGCAAACCACAGCCCCTGCTGCCATCCCTTCTGCTCTGAGGGGTACAGCTCCAGCTGGCAGCCCCCCAAACCCCACTGCTCCCTCAGCTCCAGCTCCCAGCCAGGCCCAGGAATTCGCTGGGGATGGTTTCCCCTCCATCCTCTCTCCTTCTGCCAGAGTTACTGACAGTCAGCAGCAGGCAGAGCAGCTCCAGCAGGCTGGGCCTTGCCTAATTTAGGGAGATTTGCATGCTGGCAGCATTCATTTTTTATCTCCCAAGGAAAAAAAAAAAATGCATTGTCAGGGAAGCTCAGAGGCTTCCTTCAGTCATGGCTGCATGGCTCTGCTGGCCTGGTGCTATCAAAGGCTCTTCTTCAGGGGATCAGCCTGGAAGTTGTGGCTTCAGCAGCCACAAAAAGCTGCACAAACACTTTTTTTTTTTTTTCCCCCTCTTTTTTTTTTTTTTTTTTCCTTTGGTGCAGAAGTTGTTTGAATTCCTCATTTCTTTCTTCTGTTTCCAACCTGCTTCCTCAGAGGTGTTTTTGTCTTTTTTTTTGGTTTGTTTCCTTTCAGCTTTCAGATGTTGTTTAGTTCTTTGCTTTTACCTGAGCCTGGAGATTGTTCCCTTCCCACAGCACAGATGGGGGATTGGTGGTCAAGGCTGGACTCTGCTGTTCCTCATCTCACAGGGTTTGAAAAGCTGAGGAGGAGGGAGGGCTTGAGGCAGAGCAGGAGGGGGATTGACTGTGGAACAGCTTCAGCTGAAGAGCAGAGGGAAAGGGGTGAGGGGGGGCTCTGGGAAATGGCTCTGCAGAGGCTGTGAGCAGGAGGTGAGGTTTGCATCTGCAGGTGCTGGCCCTGCTCTGGCTGCCTCTGCCACAGGCCTGTGGCCATTCTGGTGCAGGTCTGTGAACCTTGGGCTCTGTGGTGCACGATGGCAGCAGAGAAGGAGAACCTGCAGTGGGATGAAACTGCCCCCCCGGGAGGCTGCTTCAGCTCGAGATGCTTTGAGGTAGGAATTGTTCCTCATGTCCAACCTGAACCTTCCCCCGGGGCACCTTGAGGCTGTTTCTTCTTGTTCCTTGAGAGAAGAGCCCAACCCCTGCTGGCTCCAACCTGCTTTCACTGCAGAGAGCCAGAAGGGTCTCCCCTCAGCCTCCTTTTCTCCAGGCTGAGCTCCCTCAGCTCCTGCTCCCCAGGGCTGTTCTCCAGACCCCCTGGATCTCAAGTGTGGGGAGATGCCAAACCCTTCCCAGGGCAGGGGTGGCCATGGCAGCGCTGGGGAGCAGGAGTAGAGGCTGGGGAGAGCCTCGGTGTGGGGGTTCAGGCAGGACATGAGGCTGGAGCACCAACTACTGCCTGCCCTCAGTGCCAGGCTGGGCTGGGGCAGGGGCAGTGGAGCATGGGCAGAGACCTGAGTGCATGGCTCTGGGCACTGCTTCCGTGTCTCTGACTGTAAACAGATTTGACTAAAGAGGGAAATTAGAAGTTAATTAGAAGAAACATGATTGATGAGGCACTCTGCTGCTGGGGAGGTAGGAAACTGGAGCTCCAGAAGGGAGGAGGAGAAGGGGTTCTGCAGCAGCAGCTTCCCCCTCACCCCTCCTCAGTTCCTGCTGCAGAGCACCCCAGGATGTAGTGTCTGGGGGTTCTGGTCCCCTGGGAGGGGATGTGAGCTCCTCACCCCGTCCCAGTTAGGTCCTGGTGCCAGCACAGGGTTTGGCAAGCAGGAGAGCATCAGGAGAGTTTGTGGTGCTGTCAGCTGCCTCTGGAGCTGTGCAGGCTCTCACCCTGGGGGGTTTGCCCAGGCTGGGCTCTGCTGGGGGCAGCCAGGATGGAAAGGAGGAGGCAGAGGGATGGGGACGGCAGCCCCCGTGGTTGGCAGCAGGGTGGGGGCCACACTGCAGACAGCGCCGGCGGGAGGTGCAGGATCCCAGGCGCAGCAGGGGACGATTCCATCCCTCTGCGGGGGAGGCAGGAGCTGGGCACACTTCCCTGGCACTATCCTCAGCATGTGTCTGGATCCATCTGCAGGTCCCTGGGCAGGGAACAGTGAGCGCCAGTGATGGCTGAGGGACAGCTCCTGGCCTACCCTAGGGATGCTCTTCCCATCTGCCCAGCCCCAGCGCCCCCAAAGAGGTGATGGCACCGGGAAGGGCACAAGGAACCCACCGTGGGGATGGGACCTGATGCCAGCAGGCAGTGCGGCTGGGGCAGGGCTCCCTCTGCCCTGCAGCCTCCTCCCGTGGGTTTGGTGGTGGTGTGGGGGGGGTTGGGCTGTTGGCTCCCCTGGGGCAGGTTCGCAGCAGTGCTGTGGGGGGCTGGGCTGGGCTGGCCGTGCTGGGGGAGGTTGTCCCGGGGGCTGTCGGCAGCCTCCTGCCGCTGCGGCTCACGGAGCCCTCTGCACATAATCTAATAATGCAGCAGTGTCAAACTTGGGCTGTGGAAGGAAATCCTTTTACACAGGCATTGTCAACTCTCCAAACAACTATCAGCAGCCAGCTGGGGCTATCGGCGTGGAGGGCTTCGTGCAGCCTGTCAGGGAGATGAACAACCCAATCCACTCTGCCTGGCAGCTGTGGGTTCCAGCCTTGCCTCTTGGGCCTCGGGAGGGCTCAGGGGGTTGGCCCTGCAGCTTGGGGGGGGCTGGGCTGGCACCTGGGGGCAAAAGAGGCTGTGGGTGGAGCGGGGCAATGGGGAGCAGAGAGCAAACATCCCACCGAGCCCCAGGGGTGGGGGTTGCTGAGCCTTGGGGTGCTCCTGTGCCTCAGCAGCTCAGGAGCTGGGAGGGGGTTTGGGTTTTCTCTTCCCTGGGTGCCACGAGCTGAGGGTGCAGCATCTGAGTGGCTTTGCCATCGTTTGGCTTGTGTCAGAACGAACCAAACAGTGTTTGGGTGTCACAGGGAGGACCTGACCTGTCTCAGTCTGGCTCTGGGTGCCTGGGGAGTGCCAGGCTGGAGCTGTGTCGCTGTGGAGCAGTCCCTGAGCCCCAGCTGCAGCGATTGGATCCTCCCAGCTGCTCTGTTGTGCCTGGAGTCCCTTGGGCCCGACTTGGGGTGATTCCTGGGAGGTGTCAGTAGTGGGTCCAGGTCCTCTTCACCCTTCTAACCTCTCATCCAGCTTGTCAGAGCTTCGCTGCCACCTCCAGCTCTGCAGACTCACCTTTGCAACCCAAGAGCTGGACAGACACGTGAGGACCTCATGGGTGCACAGGTGAGATGGGCACGGGCACGGCACTGCTGTGCTGATGCCAGCCTGAGCTGAGCCAGCAGCACAGGTGGGGTGAGGCAGCAGGAGCCTGGTGCCAGCAGAGATGAAGGACACATCCTCGAGTGCCAGCCCCTGGGCACGTAGAGCTGCAACAGGAGCCCTGGGAGGGGCTCCAGCTCCTCCAGAGCAGCCGAGAAGAGACCTCGGCAGGCAGCGAGCGCCGGCGCCTGCCCGCTCTGGGAGCCTCTGACCCTGCTGCCACCTCCGCACGCCGGCGATGTCCCTTCCTGTCCCCGTCAGATGCGTGGGGTGCAGCGGGGCTGTGGCAGCTGGCAGCAGCTGCTCCAGGCCTTTTGCGGATGAGTTCAAATTGAGGAGGAAGATGAAACCTTCCACGTGTGCCCGGGGCCGCTCGCCCTGCCCCCGCTGCTGGGCGCCTGCACGGATCTGCTGTCCCTTTGTCACCTGCCGCAGCTGGGACCTGGCTTCAGGCTCTGCAGCCGGAGGTGGTCCCAGGGGCTCCTGCTCTGCGCTTCCTCGGGGCAGGATCTCAGCATCTCTGTGGCGTGAGGAGGTCCTGGCAGGTTCCAGCCCCTGAGCTGCAGTCGCAGCCTCAGCTGCCCTCAGGCCAGGGCTGTAGGAGCTGGGACAGGGCCAGCAGCCTGTGCCCGGGGGGTGTGAGCCCTGCTGGGCACTGTCCCCAGCTCCCACCCTGGCTGCACCCACGGGTGGGTCCTTCACACAGTGGGACTCTCAGGGCTGAGGATACTGTTTTGTAGGTCCCATTTCAAGGTGGGTTCAGCCACCAGCTGGTGCTAGAGAACAGACCCCAGGCCGTGCAGCAGCCACCAGTGTGGCCAGCCCAGGCCGTGGGGCTCACTGCTGCTGCCTGTTGCACTTGTCCCTGGCCCCGAACCCCATGGCTTGCTGCGTGGATCCTCTGCCTCTGTCCCTGACCCTGGAGCTTTGGCTTTGCTCCAGATCCAGTCCTGAGGCAGCTGCAGCTGCTGCTGGCTCCTGGACCATGTGTTTGGGCTCCACGACCCTGGGGGTGTGGTTGGGGCCCAGTGCTGGCCCAAGAAAGGAGTTTTTCATTGCTGCTCTCTTGTGATCCCAAAGCAGGACCCCTCCAACCCCAACCAGCCTCTGCTCACCCTCACTGCTGCTGCCTCCTTCCCCCCATCTGCCAACTCTAGAGGGAGTCACTGGCTTGGGCAGAGCCTGGTGCTGCCTGCTCTGGCACTGTCTCTCTGCCGAGCTGCTGGAGCCCTGCAGAAGGCAGAACTTCCTATGCCTGCTGGTGTGTGACAGAGGTGTGAGGACACCCCCCAGCTCCTCTGCTGGGGGAACAGAGCTGGGCTGATCGCCTCCAGGTTGGGATTCACTTTGCAGCCAGCAGCTCTCATCCCACGGTGGAAAGCAGCTGAAATGATCTCCTTTGCCATTTATCTGGGGAGCAAATACCCCATAATAACCTCTGAGCCGGGTCTGTGGCTGCACCCTCCCTCCAGGGACAGAGTCGTGTTGAGGCTGGAGGCACCTGAGCCTTTGTCTGCTTCCTGCCTTGGGCCTTCCACACCAGGTGTGATGCCAGGCCTGGGGCTCTGAGTGGCTCCGCTGCCAGGCATGGGGCTGGTGGGCACCAGAGCTGCTGGAGGTTTGGCTTCTGGGCTTGGCCTCAGGCCATGGCCCTCGCCGAGGGGAGCAGCCAGCTCCTGTGCCACTGCCAGGGGTGCAGCCAAGTGTGCAGGAGCTGGACTGGTCTATACTGGGGTACTGTTCTGGTCTGTACTGGTGTGTACTGGTCTATACTGGGCCGCTCTGGGCTGTACTGGTGTGTACTGGGCCACGCTGGGTGCTCTTCTGGTCTGTACTGGTCCATACTGGGCCGCACTGGGCGCTGCTCTGGGCTGTACAGGTTCATACTGGGCCGGGCTGGGCGCTGCTCTGGGCTGTACAGGTTCATACTGGGCCGGGCTGGGCGCTGCTCTGGGCTGTACTGGTCTATACTGGGCCGCGCTGGGCGCTGCTCTGGGCTGTACTGGTCCGTACTGGGCCGCGCTGGGCGCTGCTCTGGGCTGTACTGGTGTGTACTGGTCTATACTGGGCCGCGCTGGGCGCTGCTCTGGGCTGTACTGGTCTATACTGGGCCGCGCTGGGCGCTGCTCTGGGCTGTACTGGTCTATACTGGGCCGCGCTGGGCGCTGTCCGCGGTGCTGAAGCGGCTGCGGGCGGCGCGTGCTGCCCCCGCGCGCCGGCCCCGCCTCGCGCACTTTAAGAATGAACCGTGGGAAAAACTTGGGGGTGCGCGCGGGGCGCGGATCCCTCCGCCGGGCGGGGGGAGGCTCCGGGCGAGCCGCTGC
>VWZI01020016.1:2043080-2055343 GCA_013396835.1 Psilopogon haemacephalus
CACGGGCCGTGGTGCTCCCCAGCTTTGCGCGCCCGGTGGAGAGCCCTCCCCTGCCCGTCAGGCCCTCCCTGCCCTCCCCCGTGCTTTGCAGAACTCTCCCCGTAGGAGCCCCAGGTTTAGTTGCTCCCTTCCGGCCCCGCAGTGCCCACCTAAGTTCCAGCATCCATCTCACAGCCCCCGCCTGCCCCTGCCCCTTGCCAGCGCCACCCCAGCACGCCAAGACCTGAGCTCAGCGGAGGAAAGGTGGCAGGCGGCGCTCCTGGCACGCTCCTGGCACACTCCTGGCACACCCCCAGCATTCTTCCCCTCCCAGCCGTGGTGCTGCTGGCCGTGCCGCGGCATCGCCCAGCCAGGCAGTTGCCCGCGGCCAGCCTGTGCCCGGGGAGCTGTGCCACCGGAGCTGTGCCACCGGAGCCGGCCCCCCGTCGCCGCCGCTCCTCCCAGCCCTTCGCATCTCACGGAGCAAAGGGGCTCGGCCACCTCCCCCAGCCTGCCCTCGCTCTGTCGCTGTCACCCACGCTGCGGTGGCTCTCTGGGTCTCCCGCTGCGGATCCTGCCGTGCCGTGGCACTGTGCCACCCTGGGCAGGGTCCGGCTCCTGGGCTCCCGCATCACACCGCAGGTGGCAGAGCCCACTCCCAGTGCCCCCGCCGGTAACACCGCTGCTGGGGACGGAGCTGTGGCAGGGACAGGGGAGTCCCGAGCCGCCTCCCCATCCGGCTGCCAGGTGCTGTTCCCCTGCCGTCGCTCACCCGTGCCGCCCAGCCTGTGCCACCAGACCTGCTGCAGCTAATAAAGCTCTTTAAACGAACCCTCTGGGCTCTCTGTCCGGGCACAGCGACTTGGCTGAAAACGGGCACAGCTGGGGCTGCTGCTGGGGAGGAAGAGAACCAAGCTGCACCTGGGTGCTCCCTGCCCTCCCAGGAGCGGGGTGGTGCTGTGCCGGGGGTGCAGGATGTGGCTGGGGTTGCTCTGTGCCAGGGTGCAGGGGGAGGCTGGGAGGGGTTGCTGGGCTCTGCTCCTCTCTAGGTGCCAGCCTCGACCCCTGCCTGGGCACCCACAGCGAAGGCTTCAACTCCTGTCAGGGTGCCCAGAGTGGGGGTGGGTGCTGGCTGAGCCACCACGGCAGAGCAGCTCCCAGTGCTGGCAGTGCCCAGCCTGGCTTTGACTGCCAGCAGTGCCCTGGCCGAGGGGCAGCACATCGGTGTGGTGCCAGCCAGTGCTGGTAGCAGGGGAAAGGAGTGGTGTGGCTGGTGGCCGTGGGGTGTGACGAGAGCCAGGTCATCCCCCATGGATTCCCTGCAGAGCCACGATCTCGGGGAGCCCCTGGCATGGGCTGCAAACAAGCAAGAGAGCCCCAGGAGCTCCTGCGGGGCAAGGAGCTGCTGCTGGGCACCGCTGCTCTGCCCTGGCTTATGCATGCCCCTTCTTGGGACATGGTCCCTGCTGGGGGAGCAAAGGGAGCAGGAGTGGCACCCGGCAGCAAAAGCCAGCCCCAAGAGGAGGGAGGGGAAGAGGCGAAGGGCTGCAAATCAGCTCCGGGTGAGAGCAAACAAATAGCAGCGTGCTGCAGGCACCTGGGGAGCCGCAAAGAGCAGGGCGCTGCTGGCTTGGCGTGCGGGACCCTCCGGCAGTGCCCGGCCCGGGGGCTGCATGTGGAGCTGCACCACCAGCCTCGGGTGTGGGGTTCTACCCCCTGGGTTTGTGCGTGGAGGAGGCTGGGCAGGGGTTTAATCTGCTCCCTGTGCCGGGGTGAGGCAGCTGCGGCCCCACTCACTGTGCCAGGAAAGAGCTGTGCCACCCCACGCAGCCCCTCCGCGCTGCAGAGCCAGGGGCAGCCGGGGCCAGGTCTGCTCTGGGGGGTGAGGGTGGTACTCGGTGGGGCAGGAGCACCTCTCCTGCACCCCTGGGTACTCAAAGCCTAGGCTCCAATGGGCTGGGGAGGGGGGGAAGCTACTCAGCATCCTGCCCGGGGTGAGGGCAGGGCAGCAGACAGCACCCCCTGGGCTGCTTTGCAAATGGGCCGAGCTTAACATGCGAGTCAGGGCCGGGCTGGGCAGGGAGCGGGGCTGGTGGAAATGCCATCTCCACGCAGCCACTCTGCTGCCCATTATCCTGCTCCAGACAAAAGCAATTTGCTCAGCCCGCAATAAAGCACAAGCGGTAACGAAGCCGAGATGGGCACCGCGCCGCTGCCTCGGGACGGCCCCGGGAGGAGCCAGGCTGGGGCTCTGCAGGCGCCTCGGTGCCGTCGGTTGTGCCCAGGTGTGTGTGGGGGTTGTGGCTGGTTCCTGGGCACCGGGGCTGTGTTGAGTAGCCTGGTGCCGGCTGTGCTGGGGCGGTGCTGCCCGTGCTCCCCATCGGCTGCAGGGGGGAGCTCGGCGGCAGCCCCTGAGCCCCGCCAGTGTCCCTGGTGGTTCTTGCTCCCTCAGCCCCCAAACCAGGGCGGCTCAAGCTGGAGTGGCAGCCCAAGGCCTCCTCCCTAACGGGCACAGCTGGCTCCAATCGCTCCTCTCCCTCCGGCACCAACTGTGGCCATTAAAGGGAACTCTCCTCCTGTCGGCACAGCCCTTGCCTGGCCCGCAGCTGGCAGGGGGTGCCCAGGTTGGACTCCGGCGAGGTGCCGCAACCCCCCCCGACCAGCCTGTGCACGTCCTGGGGGTCCGCAGCCCAAAGACCACAGAGCTGTGGTGGTTGGACGAGACCTCAAGAGCTCATCGAGCCCAGCCCTGGGCATGCCGCAGGTGAGTTCCCTCTGGGCTCCCTCCCTACAGCAGCTGCAGCTGCGCCGCCCCCACCGGGGCCTTAAAACCTGCAGCAGAGCTGATGGGAGAGCGGAGTGAGTGATGGCAGCGCTGCCTCTGAGCCTGGTACTGGTGTGCCATGCCATGGCATGGGCACAGGCAGGCTGGGGGGCCTTGGAGCCCACTGCTGATTTGCAGGGTCCCTAGGCTGGGCAGGCTGGTGGCACAAGGGAAGGGTGTCAGGGTGGGCAGGATCAGGTGGGCTGGCTGCTGGCACCTGGGAAGGGTCCCAGAGGGGATAGGGTGGGCTGGGCTGGGCTGGCTGCGGAACTCGGGAAGGGTCCCAGGGTGAGCAGGATGGGCTGGGCTGGCTGCTGGAACTCGGGAAGGGTCCCAAGGTGAGCAGGCTGGGCTGGGCTGGCTGCTGGCACCTGGGAAGGGTCCCTGGGCTGGGGTGGCTGCCCCAGAGGGGTTCTGCTGTGGAGGGTACTGC
Organism: Psilopogon haemacephalus; assembly: GCA_013396835.1. Taxonomy (NCBI): domain Eukaryota; kingdom Metazoa; phylum Chordata; class Aves; order Piciformes; family Megalaimidae; genus Psilopogon; species Psilopogon haemacephalus. Next base: position 2,046,317 of record VWZI01020016.1, read on the forward strand.
AGATGCTACTTGGCTTTTATGCTGCTCCTCTGAGGAAGGTGAACAGCTTCATTCTAAGGGAAGCCAGGACAAAGCTTACTCTGAGTTTTCTTTTCAGCCTGCCTGCTCCCCGCAGGGGTGAACCCAGCCTGGGCTGCTGCTGCCGCTGCTTCCTGATCTGACCAGCACCGAGCCCCTGCCCAGCCGGTGCCAGTGGGCAGCAGCAGGATGCTCCTCACCAGGCTGCTCTGCGGGATGCCATCAAGCCGCAGGACGACGCCACCGGCTGCCCTTTGGCGATGCTTCACCCGCACCACCCCACCCGGGGGGGCACAGCCCGAGGCAGGAGGCACAGCAGGGAGCAGCGCAGGGGCCCCGAGTGCCACCGAGGTGCGAGCCGCAGCCGGCGCCGAAGGCAGGGCAGAGCCGGGCAGGGCGCAGCTGATGGATGAGTTTGATCAAGTGCTGCAACAATCCAGAAAATTCTACAGCAGCCCCCGGGGTGCTCTGGAGACCAAAGGTGATATTTCACCTTCCTGCTAGCCCATCTTCCCCTGTCAGCTCAGCTCTGAGGGCTTCCCTCCGACAGAACTCAGCCCAGAGTTCTGCACTCAGCAGTGAGGGGGAGGGAAAAATAAAACACCAAACCCAACAACCCACATGAAAGGGGAAAAGCTGAACTCCAGCCCTGCCCTGCCTGGTAAAAAGCTGCTGGCTGCAGAAGCAACCAGAGGAAAGCCTGGAAAAGAAAAAAACCCAAACCACCAGGAGAGGCAACGGCAGCCCCAGGGGAGGGAGTGGGCACCGGCAGCAGCCCCCTGGGCCCCACGGCTGAGATGCGTTGGATGCCCACCCGGGACCCCCAGCAGCGAGGCACAAAGCAGCTCCACGGTAAGAGTCACTTTATTGCTTTGGTTTTGTCCTCCTGAGCCTCACGGGCAGGATCTGTCCCTTTGCTCCAGCGGCACAACTGCTGCCAGCAGCGGCTCAGGGTGAAGGTGGCACCCAGCAGGCAGTGTGGATTGGCAGCAGCAGCCTGGGCTGGTCCCTGGAGCACCAAAGCCTCCTTCCAGGTGAGCAGAGAGCCCCTGCTGTGCCCTGGGGGTCAGAGGAGCCCTTTGACAGGGGGCAGAGCCCGGGGCCCACTGCCCTCACTGCGTGGTGCTGAGCCTGCCCGGGCACAGCATGGCACTGCTGTGGCACCACCCAATGGCACTGTGCCTGCCCAGGCTGTCCTTGGGCATGGGCAGGGAGATTCTCCACTCAGCTCTCCTCGGGGGGCTCTGAGGTCTGGGGGTGAGCCTTAACTGCCCTGTGAGCTGCACAGCAGGGCTGGGACCTCCCCTGAAGGACCTCCTGCTCCATGGGGGGCAGACTGGGGAGCTCTGGGGGGGCAGCCTCAGCACACTGCAGAGCCAGAGCAGTGCTGGAGGACACTGCCCTCACTGGTGGCACTGGGGAGGCACTCACTGGCAGTGCCCTAGAAAGAAAAGGGTTTCAGTGCCCTTAATCTGGATTCCCTCCAGCAACCTGTGCAGGGAAGGCCCAGCCAGAAGGGGGGGTGGTGGAGGTGATGCTCTGACCTCACTGGCTGCAGCCCCCCCAAACTGCTGCCCGTGGGGAGGTGCCTTGACTGGGGAGCCTCTCCCTTGCCCCCAGCAGGGTTCGTGGCCCAGCCGAGGGCACTGCCCAGGGCAGCTCTACCCTGGGGGGGGTGTGTGTGTGTGTGTGGCTCCTTTCTGTCCCTTCCAGCTGATGTGCAGGTGTCTCAAGGAGGAGAAGGCTCCTGTGTGCCTGCCCTGCCCTCCTGCTGGCTCAGCCTCTCCAGCAGCAGCTGCACGTTGTGGGTGAACTCATCCCGTGGCCTGCCCATGCCCCCCAGCTTCACCGGGCACAGGCTGCCGTGGGGTGCTTGGTACCCCCGGGGGCAGCAGACCTCGTTCAGCAGCAGCCAGGTGCTGTCAGGATCCATCTGCATCAAGTGGAGGAAAACGCTGGAAGACAGCAGGAGGGAAAGGGGAGAAGGTGAGGAGGAGGCTCTGGAGGTGATTGGTGCCCAACAGCCTCACCGCCAGCGGCTGTGCACAGCTGCCCTGCGGCCACTGCCCCTGCAACCCTGCCCTGGGCAGCCTGGGCCAGCCCGGACCAGCCCTTGGCAACCCTTCCAGGTAAGAAATTGTTCCTCACCTCCAACCTCAACCTCCCCCCGGGGCAGCCTGAGGCCTTTTCCTCATGTGCTGTCGCTAGGACACAGCACAGGATTGGGCAAGAAAGGACCACGGGGAGGTGAAGCGGGGAGCTGGGAACTCCCTGCCTGCTGCAGCACACAGCTCTGCCTCCTGGGTGCTGAGGGAGCCTGCAGCCTGCCCCCCTGCAGCCCAGCCTGCCCCCCAGCCTCTCCTGCCCTGCAGGTGCCCAGAGAGCTGCCAGCCTCTTGTGCCCACGGTGGCCACCTCCTGAGAAGCTGAAGTGCTCTGCAGCCGAGGAACTTTTCCCATTCCCCAAGTAACTCCGGGGGTAGTTTCTAAGCAACCTGTTTCCATGGCAAAGAGTCCCTGGGCCAGCCCAGCTTTGTTTGCTGCTGTTGATGCTCTCTTTCAACTTCAATATTTGGTGGTGTTTTGCCTTGTGCAGGTGGTTGGCTCGGCCTGGTAGAGCCCAGGCTGTGGGTGCCAGCTGGCAGCAGTGCCCAGGGAACCGCAGCCAAACCTAGCAGGGATGCTGCAGGATTAACTTTGGGATCTCCCAAGGTCCAGAACTGAACTGCTGCCTTGTTGCAGTTGTGCTCCTGTGCTGGCACAGAGCAGCCTTTGGCTGCTCTCTTTTGCCTGCCCTTTGGCCGAGCTTCGAGCAAAGCCAGAGGCTGGCAGGAGGGCACAGCTCATGGAGATCAAAGAGGCCAAGGGCAACCCCAAGCACAAATCCAGGCTGGGTAAGGAGTGGCTGAGAGCAGCCCTGAGGAGAAGGCCTTGAGGGGGAGGATCAGTTGGTGACAAACTGGCCACAGCCCAGAGGCAGCTGAGTGCTGGCTGCAGGCAGAGCAGGGAGAGCAGCAGCACAGGGAGGGGATTCTGCCCCTCTGCTCTGCTCAGACCTCACCTGCAGCACTGCCTCCAGCTCTGGGACCACAGCACCAGGACCTGGAGCTGCTGGAGAGGGTCCAGAGGAGGCCATGAAGGTGAACACAGCCTGCAGAACCTCCCCTGTGGGGATAGGCTGGGAGAGTTGGGGCTGTGCAGTCTGGAGAAGAGAAGGCTCCAGGGAGACCTCAGGGCAGCCTTCCAGTACCTGAAGGGGCTCCAGCAGAGCTGGGGAAGGACTTGTGACAAGCGCTGGGAGTGCCAGGAGAAGGGACAGTGGCTTTGAGCTGGGAGAGGGCAGACAAAGTGGAGATGAGGAAGGAATTCTTTGCAGTGAGGGTGGGGAGAGACTGGCACAGGCTGCCCAGGGGGATTGTGGATCTGTGAGATCTGTGATCAGATTCTGTGATCCACAACCTCCCTGGAGGTGTTCAAGGCCAGGCTGGATGAGGCCTTGAGCAACCTGTGCTGGTGGGAGATGCTGGAAGCTGCTTTCCCCCCCTCACTGAAAAGCTCCTTAGGGATGATGCAACTGAACCCATCCTGTGGCCTGCAGCTTTCCCCCAGCTCCTCAGGTGTTTCAGGTCTCTTTCCCTACTCTGGTTTCTCTGCTAAGGTTCCCCCCAGTGCTCCCTGGCTCCCCTCCAGACTCCTCTGCAGTAGGTCTGGAGCTCTGAGGTGGTTTGGGAGCTTTATTTCTGAAGCCTTGGATATTCCTTCCCTGGCATGCTCCCAGCAGCCCTCTTCTCCCCAAGCTCTATTGTCCCTTTCTCTTCTCCTCAGCCATGCTGGAGCTCTTTCAGTCCCTCAGCATCTATTTTTTTTTTTTTCTCCCCTGCCTGTTGAGCATTGCATAAAGCTGCATAAAGCTCCAGAATTCACTCACTCCCACTGCTTCAGCTAATAAAACTACAGGGTCCCATAAATGGGATTAAGCAGCAGCCTCCTTGGGGCATGACAACATCCCTGGATGGCAGCCAAAATGCCCTTTTTTTAAATTTTTTTTTTTCCCCCCCTCCCCTCTTCCTTCTTTTTACTTTATTTGTGGCTCCAGCAGCACCACAGCCAAAAGCAATTCCTGCTTAGCCCTTCAGGTGCCTGCAGAAGCCTCAGGGCAGGGAGCTGGGGCTGGCTCTGTGAGAGTTGACCTTGTTCTTGGCAGCTCACAACTCATGAGCTGAGTGGGGAGAAAAAAAAAAATAAAAATCAGGAGGCTGAGCAGAGGCCACTTCAGTGCCAGCTGATTCCCAGCATCCTCTGCCCTGCTGTGAGGAAGCTGAGTTATAGGAGCACAGAATGGGTTAGGTTGGAAGGGAGCTCAAAGCTCAGCCAGTTCCAACCCCCTTGTGCCATAGGTAGGGGCACTGGGGCTGACTTCACTTCTGCTCTGGCTGTGTGGAGTTGTTTGGTGGGGCAGGCACTGCCCTTGCCCAGATGGAAGGGGCTTGCCATGTGTGCAGGGTTCCTTTCAGGCACAGGGAGAGCAAGGAAAAAAAGGTTGGAGCTTGCAGGATTCTGGTGGTAAAAGCAGCTGGAGGAAGGAAGCTGCAGCAGGGCTGAGGAGTGATTCCTATCCTGGAACTGACTGTTAGGGGCTGGACTCCTGACTTCCCTGAGCTGGAACCTGCTTTCCAGGTTGCTCAGCTTGGAGAAGAGAAGGCTCCAGGCAGACCTCAGAGCTGCCTGCCAGGACCTGAAGGGGCTCCAAGCAGGCTGCAGAGGGACTGCTCCCAAAGGCCTGCAGGGACAGGATGAGGGCAATGGTTTGAAATGAGAGCAGAGCAGCTTGAGATTGGAGGGGAGGAACAAATTCTGCAGCAGGAGGCTGCTGGAGCACTGCAGCAGGTTGCCCAGGGAGGGAGCTGAGGCCTCATGGCTGGAGGTATCTGAGGTGAGGCTGGAGAAGGCTGTGAGCAAGCTGCTGCAGGGGAGGATGTCCCTGCTGGCTGCAGGGGGTGGCACTGAGAGGCCTTTGCAGGTTCCTCCTAACCCAAACACTCCATGCCCTGATCTGTGTAACTCTGAGCCATCCAGGATCTGGGAGCAGGGATCAGGTAGGACTGAACTAAACCCCAACTCCCCCCAAGAGCAGCACTGCTGCCACCTGCACAGCTGCCCTGAGGCCAGCAGGCTGTGTCCCCTTGCAGCCAGCTCTGTGCAGCAGAGCTGCAGGAGCCCCTGCTCTGCTCAGTGCAGCATGGAGGGGGGGGCAGTGGCATGTGGCATTTCCCCCCCTTTAAAACAGAGCAGAAATAATAGATGGGAGAGAGGGGGTGGGGGGGGAAATATTACCTTGGCCTGATGTTTGCTGCCCTTTTTCCTCCAGCAGCATCCAGGCTGCCTCACAGAGGAGGACCCCAGCACAGCCCGGACCTGGCTCAGCCCTTCCCCCAGCCCTGCCGGGGAAGGGGAGGGGGGCGGGGGTGGGAATTGCTCAGCTTTCAGGCTGCTTTGTTTCCGATTTAAAAAGCTGAGGCTCTAAATGCTCAGCCGGACCCCGGCGGTTCAGCTTTCCCCTCCAGCTGCTCGCCCAGAGCAAGGCTCTATTGTCCCCGGGGGCTGCCTGCCCGCAGCCCGGAGCCCTCCGCCCGGCGCTGCCGCTGCCTGCTGCGATGCCATCAATGCCGGGGAGGTAAAAATAAACTCGCTGCCACTCGGAGCAGAGAGACAAACAAAAGGCAGGGCTGCAGCTTCTGACGGCTCGCCCTGACAAACCCCTGCCCAGCCACACACAGCCCTTCCTGCACCACCCCCGCCCCCGGCAGCCTGTGCCGGGGCAGCTCTGCCCTTTCCTACAGCTGCCTGCCGAAAGCTGCAGTGTGCTGGCACACCCAGGGAGAGGCTGGGGAGAGCTTTACCCCCATCTCCAGCAGGGCCAGGGGCTCCTGGCTTGCTTTATTCCCTCCTCATCCTCTGTGACTGGACTGGCTCTGGCTGCTGAAGCAGGTTTGCAGGTGACAACACGTGGCAGGGGCAGCAAAGTGCCTGTCAAACGCTTCAGGGAGCTGCTGGGAGCTCAGCTGAACTTGTTTGTGCTCTTTCAGACATCCCCCAGCCTCCCTGCAGCAAGGCTGCTGCCAAGGCTGACAGCTTCCCAAACAAACTCCAGTCCCACCTGGCACAGGCTGGGCTGCTGCGAGCCAGGAGAGCCTGGGGACACAGAAAGGTAGGTAAGAGGAGTAAATCCCTCGGGGCTGTGGGAGGCAGGAAGTGAGGAACCACCTGGGGATGGCTGCCACAGCCTCTGGCACAGCTGAGCTCCCCTCAACACTTCTGTGCCACCAGCAGCCCCAAGGATTCTGGCAGAGGGGTTGGAGGGAAAGCAAAGCAGCACAACCTGAGTGCCCAACACACTGTAAGGGGCTGGGGGCAGCTGCAGCCTGTGGGCAAGTAACCTCTCCCCCTGCCTCTCCCTGGCCCCTGCCTCTCCCTCTGGGCACCAAACCCTTCAGCAGACCCCGAGGCTAACTTCCACGGTGGCCTCACTGTCCAGGACTCAGCCTGGAAGGGGAGGATGCAGAAGGGAAGGGCTCACCAGGTCCCCTCTGCCCCATTCTTTGCACACCTCCTGCACCTGCATCTCAGAGAAGTTACCTTTGGGCAGCTTCCTGCAGCTTCCTGGGCTGCCTGGCACTGAGGTAGGTCAGGCAGGCATCTGCCACTTTATTCAGGTCACTCTCACCTGCAGAAGTGGAACAGAAAAAAGGGTAGGAGGTGACCTACTGAGCAGCTGCTGCCCAACGGTGTCAGCTCTAAATTGGCAGCAAGAGGTTTCTGAGCCTTTGAAGTGCCTGACCCAGAGCCCTCCTGACCTCACCTCTTAAGCCTCTTGCTGCCAAGCCAGGGAAGCAATCAAGGGCACAGAGAGGAGAGCAGCTTGCCAGCAAAGCTCCTCCCTCATCAAAGGCAGCTCCACAAAGCTAACCCAGAACCTCAGAGAGCTCCATTCAGCAGCAGGCTGTGGTATGCTGCATTGAAAGGGTCACCCAGATAGGGGCCCCAAAATGGAACCAGTCAGGTTGGCTGCAAGTCTTAACTGGGCTCCAGCTCTTCAGTTCATGAAGAGCAAAGCACAGTCCAAGGCACACCCCAGGGGCCCCACTCTACTCCCACTCCTTGTGCATGGGGCAGGTGAGCAGCCAGATTCTGCTGAGTGCTGAGCAGCTCTTCTCTCTCATTTGTCTTCTGGGGAGCACAGAGCTGCCAGGCTCTCTCTGCAGAGCTCTGAGAGCACAGCTGGAGGCCCAGCAGCACCTGGAGGGGACAAGGCTGGACCAAAGCAGGACACTGATGCCATGGGGCAGCAGCACCTGGAGGGGATGAGGCTGGAGCAGAGCAGGACACTGATGCCATGGGGCAGCAGCACCTGGAGGGGATGAGGCTGGAGCAGAGCAGGACACTGATGCCATGGGGCAGCAGCACCTGGAGGGGACAAGGCTGGAGCAGAGCAGGACACTGATGCCATGGGGCAGCAGCACCTGGAGGGGATGAGGCTGGAGCAGAGCAGGACACTGATGCCATGGGGCAGCAGCACCTGGAGGGGATGAGGCTGGAGCAAAGCAGGACACTGATGCCATGGGGCAGCAGCACCTGGAGGGGATGAGGCTGGAGCAGAGCAGGACACTGATGCCATGGGGCAGCAGAAGCTCAGGAGCCAGTGCAGGCCTGGGCAGGGGGAGTGAGGGCAGAAGAGCCAAGTCCCTGCTACTCACCCAGGTCCAGCTTCTCACAGAGGGGGCCCAGCCCCTGCAGCACTGCCAGCTGCAGCTTGAAGGCCAGGGTGTGGCTGTAGACAGGGCCAGCTCGGGCACTGGCTGGGGCCTGGCTGAGGAGGGAACTGACCAGCTTGGGCAGGACATCCTTGGAGAACCTCTGCCTCAGGAAGTCCCCACACTTGTCAGCCAGGGTGCACAGCACCTAGAGGAGAGACATGGCTCATGGAGCAGAGGGGCAAGGGCACAAACAGGAACCCAGGAGGTTCCATCTGAGCAGGGGGAGAAGTTTCTTTGGTGTGAGGGTGCACAGAGCCCTGGGGCAGGCTGCCCAGAGAGGTTGTGGAGCCTCCTTCTGTGGAGAGCTTCCAACCAGCCTGGGCATTGTGATGCTGGGCAAGCTGCTGCCTTACCAAACCATGCCTCAAGCCCCCTCCATGAGCTTGGTGCCCCAGGTGTGCCTGCTCAGCAGGCTGTGGGGCAGGGTGGGTGCTGTACCTTGAAGGCTCTGAGCACTGCCCGGGGGTCGTCGGCCAGCAGGCGAGGCAGGAGCGCAGGCCAGGCACGGTGAGCCATGGGCAGCAGGTGGCTGCTGTGGGGATGCAGCACGGTCACACACAGCTCCAGCACCTCCAGAGCCTGGGGGGGGAAGGGCAGGGAGAGGACTTCTCAGAGCTCTGCAGCCCCAGGCACTCAGGTGCAGCCCCAGCGCCGCACCGGGGAGCAGCAGAAATAGGCAGGTCGGCACCAAAGGGGGTGAGGGTAGCTCAGCAGGGAGCACAGAAAGGGGGAAGGGACAGCTAGGCTGGCACCAGGGCACGATGCCCTGCCCCTTGGGCTGCAGGAGGAGCTCAGCAGTGCTGTGGCAGGGCAGCAGCAGCTGGCAGCACAGGGTCTCAGAATCTGGGTTATGCCTCGGCGCTGCTGCCGCTGCCTGGCTCTGCGGCTGGGAAGGAGCCACCTTCAAAGGCTGCTCTTAATTAAACATCCCCAGGCTTGGAGCCCTGCTTCTTGCCAGCCTTCCCCCAGCCTGCAGCAGGCTGTGTGCTAGGCTGGGGAAGGGGGTTGGGAGGCAGACTTTGCTGAGGCACACAACTGGATCATCTGAGCACCCCGGGGAGGGTGCCTGATGGGAAGCCCTAAGGGCCTGCCCTGCTTGGCTGCTGTTCCCCAGGCTTCTCCTGGAAAACCTTTCTCCTGCCAGGCCTCCAGGAGAGGGCAGAGCTAAGCCTGCCCCAGCAGGAAGCTCCATAAGC
>VWZI01020016.1:2061689-2076940 GCA_013396835.1 Psilopogon haemacephalus
CCCTTTTCCCAGCCAAATCCAGCCGTAAGCTCACTTTCCTCTACCTGGCCAACGATGTCATCCAGAACAGCAAGAGGAAAGGGCCTGAGTTCACCAGGGAGTTTGAGTCAGTTCTGGTGGATGCTTTCTCTCACGTTGCCAGGTAGGTTTGCTCTGATGCTTTGGGGAGTTCCCTGCACCACCACCACCCTCCCCCAACCATTTAAAATCACCCAGACTGGACTCAGCTGGCTGGAAGTTGAGGGCTGAAGCTTTTTAGTCACAACATACAGGTAGATGTTTATGACCTGTTCTGAATATTGGAAGCTGTATGCATTGATTGGGATGTGCCTGGTGGTCAGGGGAGGGGACAGGTTAATCAAATGCAGCACCTGGGTCTGTTCAGCACTCTGCAGCCTGCTTGGAGCCCCTTCAGGTACTGAGATGCTGCTCCCAGCCCTGCCTGGGGTGGGGTTGGGGGTGTGTGGGACATCATCAGGCCATCTTTGGTTGTAATAAAAGAGGGAAAATTGCCTTAAATCTGTTTTGCATCATTTGTCACAGCCACCAGGAGAGAGATTCTCTCCCAGGCGTGGCAGGGAGCAGCTGCTCTCTCCAAACCTCTGAGGGTGGCTTTGCAGCTGATCCAGAATGGTTTTGCTTTCTGCTCTTTGAACAGAGAAGCAGATGAGGGCTGCAAGAAGCCCTTGGAAAGGTTGCTTAACATCTGGCAGGAGAGGAGTGTGTATGGCAGTGAGTTCATCCAGCAGCTCAAACTCTCCATGGAGGACTCCAACAGCCCCCAGACTAAAGGTAAGCACACTGCTGGTGGCCTCTGCTGGAGCTGGGCTGGGAGGGCTCCAGCTTTCACTGGGAGAACTGTGAGAAGCTAAGCTCTGAGCTCCTTGAGCTGAGTCGTGGACTGGCCTGAGGAGGGCCTGGTTTCCCTTGAACCCCCAGCTCCAGTTGGAGTCTGCTGGCTGGTGGCTGGCAGGAGGCTTCAGCTGAGGCACTCTCTGCTCCAGGGCTGTCTTTGTGTAGTGCATGGGGCTGGGGTGTCCACAGTGAGAGCTGAAGTCCCTCTTGGCCTGAGAGTGGTCAGCTGAGTGCTCAGGTGGCTCAGTTTAACCAGCAGCAGTGGTGGCTGCAGAGTGACTCTTCCAGCTTCACAAACCTCCCAGTGGGTTTTAAAGCAAAGAACAACATTTTGGGGTTTGTTTTTTTTTTTTTTACTTTTTTCCCCCCATTCCTCTTCAGGCATCTTTTCTCTTTTTTCTTATTTTTGAGATCAGAAGGAAATGTCCTCCAAAGGCTTCCATCTCCTGCTGAAGCTGGGCTGGGTTTTGAGGCTGCTGATTGAAGCTGACAGGTTTCAGGCTCAGTGCAGACTTCAGCCCAGCTGGGAGGTGAAACTGAGGGGTTCAGGTTGGCTGCAGAGAGGACAGAGGTGGCTGTGCAGGAGCAGGGCAGTGCCAAGCTTGCTTCAGCAGGAGCAGCCTCGTGGCCAGCAGAGGGTCTGGCAGGTCAGCAGCCCCCAGGTGCCAGGTGTGCCACTGATGGAGGTCTGACAGCTTTGTCTGGACTGATGCAGAACCAGAGCATGGTAGGGGTGGGAAGGGACCCCTGGAGAGCATCCAGTCCTAGCCCTGTCACAGCAGAGGCAGCCAGGGCAGGGCAGCCAGACCCCAGCCAGGTGGAGTTGGATGCCTCCAGAGAAGGAGACTCCACAGCCTCTCTGGGCAGCCTGCTCCAGGGCTGCCTTTGATGTGGAGTGCATGGGGCTGGGGTGTCCACAGTGAGAGCTGCAGTCCCACTTGGCCTGAGAGTGGTCAGCTGAGTGCTCAGGTGGCTCAGAGTTCCTTACACCTGTCTTTAGTTGCAGAGGAGAAGAAGTCACTCAAGAGGACTTTTCAGCAGATCCAGGAGGAGGAAGATGATGACTACCCTGGGAGCTACTCACCCCAAGACCCCAGTGCTGGGCCCCTGCTGGTAGGTGGGATGGGGTGAGGGGTGGGGGGGGAAAGCTGTGACCCTAATGGCATTCCCGGACAGGACAGGCACTGCCTGGTGGGACAGCCACGAGGTGGAGCTGCCAGCGAGGGAAACTGCTGGGATGGGGAGGGGCAGTGGGGAAGTGCCTGGGGAGTGGCAGAGGGAGGCTCTTTGCCTCTGGGAGCAGCTGCTTCTGGGGGACTGCAGCTGCTCTAGCACAGGCTCTCTGCAGCACTACCAGCAAAGTAAAATGAGAGCTCCTCAGTGGCTTTGGCACTGCTGGTACTTAAACACCTGGGCTGGGGCAGTCCCAGGCACTGATACAGGCTGGGCAGTGACCAAACAGCCCTGAAGAAAAGGGCTTGGGGGTGGTGGTGGTGGGTGAGAAGCTCAGCACAAGCCACTAGTGGACATTGCAGCCCAGAAAGCCAAACAGATCCTGGGCTGCATCAAGAGCTGAGTGTGGCCTGCAGGTTGAGAGAGGGGATTCTGCCCCTCTGTTGCTCTGGTAAGACCTCACCTGGAGCACTGTGTCCAGTTCTGGAGCCCCTCTTACAAGAGAGATGTGGAGCTGCTGGAGCATGTCCAGAGAAGGGCCACGAGGATGAGCAGAGGGCTGGAGCTGCTCTGCTGAGGGAGTTGGGGTTGTTCAGTCTGGAGAAGAGAAGGCTTCCAGGAGACCTTACTGAGGCCTTCCACTATCTTAAGGGGGCTATGAGGAAGCTGGGGAGGGACTTTTCAGGATGTCAGGTAGAGATAGGACTGGGGGGAATGCATCCAAGCTGGAAGAAGGCAGATTCAGCCTGGATGTTAGGAAGAAGTTTTTCAGCATGAGGGTGGTGAGAGCCTGGAATGGGTTGCCCAAGGAAATGGTGGAAGCCTCATCCCTGGGGGTGTTTAAGGCCAGGCTGGATGAGGCTCTGGGCAGCCTGATCTAATGTGAGGTGTCCCTGGGCATGGCAGGGGTTTGGAACTGGATGATCCTTGAGGTCACTTCCAACCCTGACAACTCAGTGATTGTTTCAGAAAGCCTAAAGAACCTCAGAGGGCTGCTGGAAGAGCAGAGCACAGTTTGAATTCATTTTAAGGGCAGTTTGGGATTTCTCAACCCTAAAAGCTGGAACACAAAAATCATGGAATGGCTCAGGTTGGGAGGGAGCTCAGAGCTCAGCTCCTCCAACCTCCTCACCATGCCCAGGGACACCTCAGCTAGACTCAGCTGCTCAAGGCCTCATCCAGCCTGGCCCTGAACACCCAAGCAAGAAGGCAGCCACAGCTTCCCTGCACCTCTCTCAGCACCCTCACACTGCAGAACTTCTGCCTCAGCTCCACTCTCACCCTGCTCTGCCTCAGCTCCAAACCATTCCCCTTTGGCCTGGCTCCAGACACCCTCAGCAAAGTCTCTCTGCAGCCTTCCTGCAGGATCCCTTCAGGCTCTGGCAGCAGCTCTGAGGTCCCCCTGAAGCCTTCTCCTCTGCAGGCTGCACCCCCCCAGCTCCCTCAGCCTGTGCTCACAGCAGAGCTGCTCCAGCCCTGGGCTCACCTTTGTAGCCTCCTCTGGACTCTCCACACGGATTTATTTGTAGGACATTTCTCTCCATGAGCTACCCAAGAGCTCAACCTCTGTTCCATTTGTGGAGCAGAGCTGGTCAGGATAAAGCTTTCCACAGGCTTCTTGAGGCTTGGCAGCTGGAAAGAGAAGTCCAAACCAGGATCCTTCTGCCTGTTGGAGGCTGCAGGATGAACATATGTCGGAGCTTGGTGTGGTTAGGAAGGAGAAAAGAGCTCAGCCTGCATCTGCTGGTGTGTAAACACTGAGAGAAGCCAGGAGCAGTTGCCAAGGAAATAAAGTGAGGGGATCGATGTTGTTGTTGTTGTTCTCCTCTGCCTCCAGATGCTTTGCAGCTTGCGGTTTGCTTTGGCTGCTAAGCCTTGGCTTGGGTGCTCTGGGAGATCGTTAGCACCTTGTAAAGTGTGAGGTGATGGATTCCTTTCTCCATCAGGTCAAAAAAACCCATTTGTTTAGCCTTTTGGTTACTTTTCAAGCCGTGGAAATGGGAGCTTGAGCAGGGGCAGTGGTGGCTGCAGGGTGACTTCCAACTTCACAAAGCTCCTGCTGGGTTCTAAAGCAAAGAGCAACATTTTTTGGGTGAGTTTTAGGTTGGTGGTTTGGTTTTTGCTCTCTTCCTCTTCAGGCATCTTTTCTCCTTTTTCTTATTTTTGAGAAGAGGAGGAGATGAGCTGGAGGTGAGGAGGAAGTTGTTGAGCAGGAGAGTGGTGAGAGGCTGGAATGGGTTGCCCAGGGAGGTGTTTGGGGCCAGATCCCTGGAGGTGTTTTTGGCCAGGCTGGCAGAGGCTGTGGGCAGCCTGCTCTAGGGTAGGGTGTCCCTGGGCATGGCAGGGGGGTTGGGACTGGCTGATCCTTGTGCTCCCTTCCAGCCCTGACTGATTCTATGTCCTCTGAAGGCTTCCACTTCCTGCTGATGCTGGGTTGGGTTTTCATAGAGTCACAGAATGGGTTAGGTTGGAAGAGAGCTCAAATCTCATCCAGTTCCAGCCCCCCTGTGCCACAGGCAGGGACACCTCCCACTAGAACAGGTCGCTTAAGGCCTCATCCAACCTGGTCCTGAACACCTCCAGGGAGATTGTGGAGCACAGAAGCAGAGAATGTGACCTTGGAGTGTTCACTGCTGTCCCAGGTGTGAAAACATCTGTGTGTGAGGAGGAGGAGGAGGAGGAGGAGGAGGGAGAGCTGTGGGGAGGTGGCAGGGTCTGGAGCACTCTTGTGGAGCCTGGAACCACCCTTGAAGGGAAAGTGAAGGTCCTTGAGTCTGAAGTGTTCCACTCAAGCTCCATACAGGGCTGGGGCTTGTTGAGCTCCCTCAGGATGCAGCTTTGGAGCAGGCCCAGGGGCACCAACGCTGCCAGTCCCAGAGAAGGTTCTGGAGGATGCAGACCCAGCCTGCTGCAGCACCAAGGGAGCTGGGGGCTGCTTCTCCCCGTGCTGTGGTCAGGTGCTGCTCAGCTTGCTCTCGAGTGGCCTCTTAGCTGGGATGAGGAAGGTTTGCACCACCCAGCCTGGAGGAAGAGGATCCTGCAGGAGCTGAGCCCTGGGGCCCCGCGGTGGAAGGAGTGACCAAATCTTCCCCCAAAAGGCTGCTTTCAGAGCTGGGTCAGCTCAGCTGCAGCCACCACAGCCACGGGGAGTGGCCCAGGAGGTGCCTGGGTGTGATGTTGGCCAACTTGCCTTGCAGACCGAGGACCTGATCAAGGCCCTGCAGGACCTGGAGAACGCAGCCTCAGGGGACGCCACCGTGCGGCAGAAAATCGCCTCCCTGCCACAGGAGGTGCAGGATGTGTCCCTGCTGGAGAAGATCACAGGTATGCAGCTGCCAGGCAACTGAGCACAGGCCCAGGGGGACAGCTGAGCAATCACAGTGGTCTTTTCTTCGAGCAATTCCAGCCCGTGGTGACCAGGGGAGTCCTTCTGCCCCTGTACTCAGTCACACCTTGAGTGCTGTGTCCTGTTCTGGGCCCTCAGTTGCAGAGAGATGTGTCCAGAGAAGGGCAGCAAGGCTGGAGAGGGGCCTGGAGCACAGCCCCAAGAGGAGAGGCTGAGGGAGCTGGGGGTGTGCAGCCTGCAGAAGAGGAGGCTCAGGGCAGAGCTCATTGTTCTCTGCAGCTACCTGAAGGGAGGTTGTGGCCAGCTGGGGTTGGGCTCTGCTGCCAGGCAGCCAGGGCCAGAAGGAGGGGACACAGCCTCAAGCTGTGCCAGGGCAGGTTCAGGCTGGATGTTAGGAAGAAGTTCTTCACTGGATGTGTGATTGGCATTGGAATGGGCTGCCTGGGGAGGTGGTGGAGTCCCCATCCCTGGAGGTGTTTCAGTGCCATGGGTTAGTTAATGAGAAGGTGTCAGGTGATAGGTTGGACTCAATGATCTCAGAGGTCTTTTTCCAGCCTGCTTTATTCTATGTTTCTGTGAATTCCTGCCCCTGTGGCTCTGGCTGGTGTGAGTCAATGCTCTGAGGTATGGCTGAGGAGGAAGCTCAGATTGCTGTGGTGCTTGGAGAGGTCAGCAGCGTGTGGCAGGAGCCCAAAGCAAGCAGGGCCAGAGCTGGGGGATGTTTGCTGTGAGCATTGTGGCTGCTCTGAGTTTGGGCAGGCTCTGCTGGGTGCTCACACCCCTGGGCTGCCACGGAGCAGGAAGTTCACCACCCCCCTCCATCCCCCAGCCTTTGTTTGAGTGGCTTTGAAATGTCACCTCAGCAGGGGCAGCTGGAGGTTGGCCTGACCTGAGGCTCCTTCCTGGAAGCTGTTTTAGTGTAGAACTCCTCAGCAGCTTCTCTCTCTCACAGTGCTTTGTGAGTCACTCTTACAGCATCCAGCTGTGGGTCCTGGGGTGCAATGTGGGGGTCTGCTTGGGGAGCCAGAGGACCTCAGCATGGGGAAGGCTGGAAGAGACCCCTAGAGATCAAGTCCCACCTCTGGAGATCAAGTCCAGTCCCTCTGCCAACGCAGGGTTCACATGGGAATGCATCCAGGCAGGTCTGGAATGTCCCCAGAGGTGGAGGCTCCACTACCTCTCTGGGCAGCCTGCTCCAGGGCTTTCACCTTTCAATTGCAGAAGTTTCTCCTCAGGTGTGGTTGGAGCCTCCTGTGTTCCACTGTGTGCCTGTTGCCCCTTGCCCTGAATGCCTGAGGAGCTGCTGAGGGCAGAGAGGGCACCATGTGTGAGTGTGGGAGCCACCTGACCTAGCTCCAAGCACAGCCTCGTGGGCTCAGGGCACAAACTCCAAACAGCTTCGGTGTGAGGGTGCAGGGCCCTGGAGCAGGCTGCCCAGAGAGGTTGTGGAGTCTCCTTCTCTGGAGAGCTTCCAAACCCCACCTGGATGCCTTCCTGTGCGACCTGCCCTAAGTGGTCCTGCTCAGAAATCCCTTTCCCAGCTCCTTCCACCCATGCTCTGTGCTCAGTCGTCTCCAGGAGTCCTTTTTCCATCCCCTCCATTCGTGGTCTGTGCTCAGTCATCTCCAGAAGTCCCTTTCCCACCCCCTCCACCCCTGCTCAGTGATCTCCAGGAGTCCCTTTCCCACCCCCTCCACCCCTGCTCAGTGGTCTCCAGGAGTCCCTTTCCCACCCCCTCCACCCCTGCTCTCAGCAAGGACTCATTGCGGTGGGTCCCATCCTGCCTGTCCCTCGGTGCCGGCTGCGAGGAGCGGCAGTGCCTGGGCCGTGCCTGAGGGGTGCAGGGTGGGGGTGAGCTGCGAGGCCTGAGCCCTGCCCTGCCCTGCAGACAAGGAGGCTGCCGAGAGGCTGTCCAAGACGGTGGACGAGGCCTGCCTGCTGCTGGCCGAGTACAACGGGCGGCTGGCGGCGGAGCTGGAGGACCGGCGGCAGCTGGCCAGGATGCTGATCGAGTACACCCAGAGCCAGAAGGACGTCCTCAGCGAGAAGGAGAAGAAGCTGGAGGTGAGTGCTGCTGCTCGTCGGGAGGGGAGGGCACTGCTGTGCCCCCGGGGCTCAGCCTCTGCCCCTCTGCAGCCTGCGCTCTGCTGCGGGGGAGGGCTGGGAGCTGCATCCTCGGCGGGAGGCTCAGCCCTCAGAGCTGCCTCAGGCTACATCCCCACTGCACAGAGCCTCCCTGTGTCCAGGGCCTGCCTTCCTCCCTCCTTCTCTGTGCCCAGGGCCGGCCGGCCTGTCTCCCTCTCTGTGCCCAGATCCTGCCTGCCTCTCTCCCTCTCTGTGCCCAGAGCCAGCCTGCCTCCCTCCCTCTCCCTCTCTGTGCCCAGATCCTGCCTGCCTCTCTCCCTCTCTCTTTCTGTGCCCAGAGCTCTGTTGCCCCTCCTCTGCCTCCCCAGCCTCTGCTGCACAAGGGGCTGCAGTCTGAAGGAGCTCTGGTGGTGTCCATCCTCTCACAGCCACTCCTAGCTGCAGCCTGTGGGGAGGGGGCACGAGTGAAACTGCCCAGGGGACAGTCAGGTGCCTGCCCTGCCCTGGCTCCCTGCAGGAGGGCACAGGAGGCTGTGAGTGAGCCTGGGCTGGCCAGTCCTGAGCCCCAGCAGCACATCCCAACTCTTGGAGGGGCTTCTTTCAGCTCTGTGCCCTGGGTCTGTGCCACTGCCACCTGGGACCTGCCCCTCCCGGGGCTGCCTCAGTGCTGGTGGCTCTGGTTGCTGCCAGCAGCTGTTGCTGGGTGGGACAGGAGTTACTGGAGAGGACAAAAATCTTCTGGAAGGAGACTGTGCTGGAGCTCTTGCAGCTGTGTGTGCTGGCAGGCAGCAGGTGATCCTCTGGCAGGCAGGCAGGCAGGCAGCATCCCTCTGAGGTGGCACTGGCAGCCTTGGGTGTCCTGTGCTCAGGCCAGAGCTCCTCTGTCCTATGCTGCTCTCCCAGAGCAGCCTGGCAGAAGTGCTGATGCTGCAAGCCAGAGTGGGCTGTTAATAACTCTGTGAGCTTGTTTAGCTGGGATTTCTTCAAGCAGAGTGTCTGCTTTATGACTGAGTCATCAAAAGGCACTTTCAGAGCTGGATGTGAAAGATAAACCCAAATCCTCTCTCTGGCACCTGATTTATCTGCTGGAGGCTTGGGTCAGGGCTTTTTCCTCACTGGAGGAAGGACATTTGTCTGGCAGAAAGGTGCTTGGCTGGGGGGTTTGTGTGTCCAAAAAAAGCCTCTTGATGATGGACAGAGTGCTGGGGAGGGTTGTCAGAAAGGCAAGAAGCAGGCAGCAAAGTGCCACACAGCAATGATTTAAACAGCCCAGAGCAGCTGGAGTCAGCTCGGGCTGGAAAGTGAAGGCACCAGGGGAACGTTTGTGATGCACTGTCTGAAATGGGACAGCTGTGGTGGGAGTGGTTTTGGGTGGGAAGGGACCTTTACAGAGCTCTGGATGAATCCCAGACTAGTTTGGGTTGAAAGGGACCTCTAAAGGTCCAGCTCAGTCCAAGCCCCTGCAGTCCCCAGGGACATCCCCAACCAGAGCAGCCACAACCAAGCTGAGCTGCAATGGTGCCAGGGCTGGGGCAGCTCTCACCTCTCTGGGCAGCCTGGGCCACCTCTGGCTGCAGGAGGGGATCCTGAGCTGCTGCTGGCTGTGAACACCAAGGAATGCTCTTGGTAGTTGTCACAGGATCACAGGGATTGGAAGGCACCCAAAAGAGATCATCAAGTCCCTGCCAGAGCAGGACCAGACAATTTAGCTCAGGGCACACAGCAACACATCCAAACAGAGTCTGGAAAGGCTCCAGACAAGGAGACTCCACAACCTCTCTGGGCAGCCTATGCCAGTGCTCTGGGACCCACCCAGGCAAGAAGTTGCCTCTTGTGTTGAGCTGCAACCTCCTGTGCTGCAGCTTCCATCCATTGCTCCTTGGCCTATGGCAGGGAGCAGTGAGCAGAGCCTGTCCCCCCCTCCTCACCCCCAGCCCTCAGACTGAGACTGGAGGTGAGGAGGAAGTTGTTGAGCAGGAGAGTGGTGAGAGGCTGGAATGGGTTGCCCAGGGAGGTGTTTGGGGCCAGATCCCTGGAGGTATTTTTGGCCAGGCTGGCAGAGGCTGTGGGCAGCCTGCTCTAGGGTAGGGTGTCCCTGGGCATGGCAGGGTGGTTGGAACTGGTTGATCCTTGTGCTCCCTTCCAGCCCTGAGTGATTCTATGATCCTCCCCCAGCCCTTCCAGCTCCCTCTTCTCGGGGCTGCTCTCCAGCAGTCCCCTCCCAGCCTGTCCTGATGCAGTTTATTCTTCCTCCCCAGGTGCAGGACTCTGCCCTTGTCCCTGCTGAGCCTCATTGGGTTCCTCTCTGCCCAGCTCTGCCTGTGCAGGTGTCTGCTGGGGCTGGCCCCGAGCTGCAGGCACTTGGCAGGCAGGCAGAGTCCCAGCTCGGGTGGGATCTGCAATCCCAGCTGGGGGTTGTTGCCCGTGAAAGGCTCCCATTGTTGTGGGCTTGTCAGGGCTGCCGAGCAGGAGGAGATGCAGCTCGCTGATACAAGGACCTGCTCTGCTTATCAGCCTCCTGGCAGCCTTTGATGTCGATAAGCTGCCTTTTTGCCTTTGTAGTGCTAATAAAGCATTTTATGGAGGGCTCCGAGATTCTCACAGCAATTAAAGGGATGTTTGGAAGCCCCAAAGGTTGGCCCCAGCCGGGAGTGGAAGTCGGCAAACAGCTGAGGCCCAGGCAGGTTTGTGGATCTTGCTGTGCCCTCTGCCCTTTGCTGCTGGTGACTCTTCCCTGGCTGCTGGATGAGCAGCAGCAGTGTCCCTGGGTGACAGCTGGGCAGGCCCTGCCTGTCCCCTGCACTTCAACCAGTAGGGGACAGGGAGGGGATGGATTCTGCCCCTGGGTTCTGCTCTGCTGAGCCTCTCCCTGCAGTGCTGGGGCAGCTCTGGAGTGCTCAGCACGGACAGGGACCAGGTGGGGACGCAGCAGTGGCCTCTTAGGAGGAAGCTCTTTGCAAGGAGGGTTGGGGGAGACACTGGCACAAGTTGCCCAGGGAGGTTGTGGGGCACAGAAGCACAGAATATGATCTTTGATCACATTCTGTGCTTCTGTGCTCCACAACCTCCCTGGAGGTGTTCAGGACCAGGCTGGATCTTTGATCCCATTCTGTGCTTCTGTGCTCCACAACCTCCCTGGAGGTGTTCAGGACCAGGCTGGATCTTTGATCCCATTCTGTGCTTCTGTGCTCCACAACCTCCCTGGAGGTGTTCAGGACCAGGCTGGATCTTTGATCCCATTCTGTGCTTCTGTGCTCCACAACCTCCCTGGAGGTGTGCAGGACCAGCTTGGATGAGGTCTTGAGTGACCTGTTCCAGTGGGAGGTGTCCCTGCCTATGGCACAGGGGGGTTGGAACTGGCTGAGCTTTGAGCTCCCTTCCAACCCTTGACCTCCTCTGCTCCTGTGGTTCAGGGGAGCCCTTCTGGCTGTCTGCAGCTCCCTGAGAAGAGGCTGGAGACAGGTGGGGTTTGACCTCCCAAGCAGCAAGTGGCAGGTCGAGAGGAAATGGCAAATGCAGCTTGGGACAGTTGTGAGAGAGCTTCTCAAGGTTGGTAAGATGAGGAGGAGGAGGAGGCATCTCCAGCAGCTGGAGCAAGGCTCTGCAGGGGCCTCTGGTGCTGCCTGTTCTGTTGTACAGCTTGCAGGGAGGAGAGCAAAAAGAGACAAGTTTGTGATTTCAGAGCATGTAATTGTGCCAGGAGCAGAAACATTGTCTCTGCTGGAGCGTGATCAAGGGCTGCAGGAGGAGCTTTGTCAAAGCCAAAAGAGCGAGGCTGGGAACAAATCTGAGGCGTGAGGCTGAGCTGTGAGGCTGTGGCAGCAAAGGCACTGCTCAGGCTGGGCCTCCTGGGCTGTGTCTTGCAGATGTGTTGCAGGAAGGCCTCAGGTTTGCTGGCTCGGGGCTGCTGCAGGGGAGGGCAAAGCGCCTGCCCCACCACCAGCTGCTTCCCACTCTGCTTCTCAGGAGGTTCTGCTGCAGGGAGAGGGAGCTGGGAGCTGAGTGCTTCCCTGACAGCCTGCCCCGGTGGAGATGTCTCTGCTGGCTGCAGGAGGCTGTGCCCTTTGGAGGTCCCTTCCAACCCAAAGCGTTTTAGGGTCCTTGCAGGGCACATTGGCTGTTGGCAGCACCCCCAACCCCCCCCCAGTTCAGATCCTGAGCTGAAGCAAATTGGAACCTGAGCTGTGTGAGTGGAGGTGCTGAGCCAGGGCTCCTCAGAGGGCATTGCCTGCCACTCCCAGTGCAGAATCACAGAATGGGTTGGATCAGAAGGGACCTCCAAAAGCCTCCCAGTGCCACCCACTCAGCAGGTGTCTTCCAACCTGCTGGATTCTGTGGTTCTATAAGAAAGGCCAAGAACAGCTGCAGTTGTGTGGCATCACTGCTTGAACACCTGGGCACCTTGGCTGGTTGGTTCAATGAGTTGGAAGAGACCTCCAAAGGTCTCCCAGTGCCACCCCCTGCAGCCAGCAGGGACATCCTCCCCTACAGCAGCTTGCTCACAGCCTTCAACAGCTCCAGCCAGGAGACCTCAGCTCCCTCCCTGGGCAACCTGCTGCAGTGTTCCAGCAGCCTCCTGCTGCAGAATTTGTTCCTCCCCTCCAATCTCAAGCTGCTCTGCTCTCATTTCAAACCATTGCCCTCATCCTGTCTCTGCAGGCCTTTGGGAGCAGTCCCTCTGCAGCCTGCTTGGAGCCCTTAGAGGTCCTGGCAGGCAGCTCTGAGGTCTGCCTGGAGCCTTCTCTTCTCCAAGCTGAGCAACCTGGAAAGCAGGTTCCAGCTCAGGGAAGTCAGGAGGAGTCCAGCCCCTAACAGTCAGCTCCAGGATAGGAATCACTCCTCAGCCCTGCTGCAGCTGTGGGAGGGCTCCGAAGGGCTCAGGTCTGGGCTGCAGGTGGTCAGCAGGCAGCAAGCAGCAAGGGCAGTGCCCAGGAGCAGGAGAACATTCCCTTGGCATGGGGCCAGGCTGCTCTGTGTCATCCTCAAACTCCTCTGCTTTGCTGCACAAGATCTCATTATTCTGCCTTAAAAAAAAAAAAACAAAACCCAAACCCAAGCAAACAGCATCCAAACAGCATTAATCTTAATGAAAGGCTTCTCTGCTGCCAGGCAATTAGCGAGGCACAGGCAGTGCAAGCTGAGAGCTCACAATGCAGCAGCTCCTTTTTAGTGCACTTCATAATTTTTTTATTTTTTTTTTCACTTTTATAGGGTGGAGAAATCTTCTGCACCAAAAAAAAAAGAAAAAAAAAAAAAAAAAAGCTGTTTCAGAGCAGGTTGTGGGCTGCAGGAAAGGGAAAAAAAAAAAAAGAAAGTTGTCCCTAAAAGCTGCTTCCAGAGCTTGTGGGGTCAAGAGCTGAGGTTGAGGAGAAAGAAAAGTCCCTCTGAGCCTGGGAGAAGCACCTGGAGCAGATTGCTCAAAGGGTCACCAGCCTGGCCTCAGGCACTCCCCAAGGATGGGGAATCCACAGCCCTCCTGGGCAAGCTCAGTGCTGTTTTGTCCCTTTCTAGGAAGATGCTGAGCTTGGGCACCTCTGCTTGCTTGGTTTTCAATCCAGCCTGGCTCTGGCTTGCTCTGGTTGATGCTTAGTGCCTGCCAAGGATCCACACTGCTGGCACAGCCCAGGGAGGAGACTGCAGTTCACAACCCAAACTTGGGTTTAGTGGTTGGAGAGGGAAGCTTGGGTTATCTGAATGGTCTGAGGAGCTGTTCTCTGCTCCTCCAGCAGTGGGTGGAAGTCCATGGCCTGAGCAGGATGCAAGGACAGAGCAGCTCTCTGCTGCTGCTACTCTGCTGAGCAGGATGCAAGGACAGAGCAGCTCTCTGGTGCTGCTACTCTGCTGAGCAGGATGCAAGGACAGAGCAGCTCTCTGCTGCTGCTTCTCTGCTGAGCAGGATGCAAGGACAGAGCAGCTCTCTGAGCAGCTGTGCTCAGCCAGTCTGCCTCTCTTGTCTCTCTCTTTTCCCCAGGAGTACAAGCAGAAGCTGGCTCGGGTAACCCAGGTCCGCAAGGAGCTCAAGTCCCACATCCAGAGCCTCCCAGACCTGTCCCTGCTGCCCAACGTCACAGGGGGGCTGGCACCTCTGCCATCTGCTGGTGACCTCTTCTCCACAGACTAAAGGCTGCCGTGTGCCCAGTCCCCACTGTTACCAGCAGAAGGAAGAAGTCTCTGCTCCTGCCTGGCAGTCCAGGCCGCTGAGATCTCCAGTAGGAAGGACCTTGCAGACCCTGCTCTCACCCTCTGCCTGCCCCTGCTCACCTTCTCTGCTGGTGCTGAGGGGAGGAAGAGGAGCTCAGGAGGAGAGGGTTGGGGCTGGGCCCTGGAGGCAAACTTTTCCCTGCTCCTTGTCCATACTCTTTAGTTGCTGTTTGCCCTTAGCACTTGGCACCCCCGGAGGCTGCGGCACTCCTCTGCGTGCACCCTGCAAGCCTTCAGAGCAAGGCTGCCCCTGGAGCCCCTGCCCTCTCTGCAAGTCTCGTGTCCCTTCTGACTCCTGGCTGCTGAACCTCACCTCTTGGAGCTGGAGAGTGCCTGCTGGGTGCTGCGTGGGTGGCAGGCACCGTGCCCGGGGAAGGTGGCACCGACTGAGTCACGCAGAGAAAGCTTTGCCCTGCAGCCCCACAGCTGTGCTGCTGCCCTGGGGCTGAGCCCAGGCAGTGCCAAGGAGCAGCTTCCCTGTGTGCATCAGAGCTTCAGGATGGGCTCTGCTGAGCCAGGCACAGCTTGGGAATGGCCTGAAGGAGAGAGGGGAAGTCGTCGTTCTCCAGCTGCCTCGGCACCGCCCCACGTCCTGCCCCCTCTGCTGGGTGACAGGGGCTGAGAGCTCGGCAAGGTTGGTGACCTCCCTGGGACAGGCTGGATCCACG
The DNA here is from genome assembly GCA_013396835.1 of Psilopogon haemacephalus. NCBI lineage: Eukaryota > Metazoa > Chordata > Aves > Piciformes > Megalaimidae > Psilopogon > Psilopogon haemacephalus. Next base: position 2,076,018 of record VWZI01020016.1, read on the forward strand.
GCAAACTCTCTGCTCTGAATTGCCTCCCGGCTCCAGTGAAGCTCCTTGTGGCACCCCCATGGATTTACGGAGCAAGCAGCCTCGTGTGTGTGTGCATGGAGACAGCTGAGGGATGCTCCTCACTCTGCCACCCATCAGCGGGAGTTGGTTTTTATCATCAGGAAAAAAGTCAGAAAGGTAAAAAAAAAGACCCAAAACCCCAAAATAAAACCCCCACCAAACCAAAAGAGGCCAATTAAAGAGGCTCTGAGCTCTATCCTGCTGCTGGCTGCTGCCCAGCTGCTGTGGCTGCACTTCAGGTCTCAGTTTGTCTTGGGTCTGACACACTTTGGACTCTGATCACTGCAAACCATTCCAGTTGGGATAACAAACCAAGGTCAAATTCAGCACCTCCCCCAGCAGAGGGTTCTGGAAACACTTGGGCCGACCCACAGAGGCTGTGTGGGGCTGGCTTTGTGTCTCCTGAGAGGCTTAAGCTGCTGCTGGCAGAGACACAAAGGGAACCCTCCCCCCCACCTCACTATCTCCTTGCCCTGAGTGCCAGGCTGCTGCCTGTGTGTCCCTGCAGCCTGCTCACCCTTCACTGCACCCCAAACTGCAGCACCTTGGGGGCCCTGGGAAGCTTCCCCCTCCTTTCCTCACCCCAAACTGCAGCATCTTGGAGGCCCTGGGAAGCTTCCCCCTCCTTTCCTCACCCCAAATTGCAGCATCTTGGAGGCCCTGGGAAGCTTCCCCCTCCTTTCCTCGCTGCTCACTGGAGTTGTGTCCCTCTCCTCCCAGCTCCTTGCCCAGCCACGTTGTGTTTTCAGTTTACAGCAAATCCTGCAGTGCAGAGCTGCTCCTTCCACGTCTTGCTCTGACACAGCCTTTTATGGTCCAAAACCCTCTTTAGCTCCAGCACTCTTCTCTGCTTTTGCCAGGAA